>VUQR01035107.1:65244-86809 GCA_015108515.1 Hemichromis elongatus | reverse complement strand
TTTCTCTCTCTCTTTTTTTTTTTTTTTTTTTTTTCCTTTTGTGCAGAGATGCTTTAGGGGTCGTTTATGACAGTTTTTGTTGGATTTTTCCAAATTCATACAACATCCCTGCATTCCCTTCCTCTGGAAGTGCCACCAAAACCATTTAAAGAAATAACACACACACACACTCCACTATCCAGTTACCCCCTTCTGCTGTGTGACTCATTTACCCATGGATCCGCATTTTTGCTTCATACCTGACCATCACCGTGGGACAACTTATTCCCTGCTAACCTCAAGATACCACCATTTTTCTTTTCTTCAGTTGTTGCATGTTTACCGTACCCTCATTATGTTTCATTTAAGTGAATTCTTCTTTCCCCTTTTATCGTAAATAAAACAGCTGTCTTTGTCACCTGCGGATAATTTCCCCCATATTAACTAGAGAAAGTTTGAGCTTTTAAATTATGAATGTAAAATAATCCAGTAAAAAGATTGTTTTTCTTATTTTTCAGGTATTAGGTCTGTTGATCTGTTTGGATGGTTACATTTTTCTCTCACTACATTAGTTTTCCAAAGTAAAAGTGATACAAAAATAGTTAATAGTTTATTATTAATTGTAGGTTTGTAGATGCTTTAAAAACTACGCAAAGAGATTTTTTTGAATACAAAGTCCAGTTTATTATGATCTCTGACAAAAGAAGTCACCCTGTCAAAATAACATAAAACTTTATTGAAAGAAAAGTACTGCACAATTTTGTTTTTTTTTGTAGATGGAAACTGTGGTTCAAGATTTCAGGTTTCACTAAGAAGAATCTGGGTTTGAGGCCTAATTAGCATTTTCAGACATGAATAACATGCTGTTCTGAATATTTTGATTCTGGTAAACAGCCTTTTTGAGGATGCTTGGGGGGGGGGGGTAATCTTAAAAGGACCTCATGTTTGTGTTACTGTGCTTTTTTTTTTATTCCAAACTCTGCTCAAGTTGTTTTAATAGCACTGAAGTGCTTAGATTCACCGAGTTAACAGATTTTTTTTTTTTTTTTTAAGAGAGGAACAAGGCTACAAGGCTTGATCAATTAGGTCCAAACAAAGTGGCTCCACAATGCTGTCATGATTACGGATCATGTTATAGAAGTATATTTTTTATATTTGAACTTCTAGAAAGTTAAATGTTTCTTATTAATTCAAATGTTTCTCTGCCAGCCCTGAAATGCAGTAAAAGATGTCAAATGTGTAATCTGCCTTTTTGATGGTGTCAGCGTTGCACATTAGTTATTCTGTTAGAAGTTGTTCCTAGTAGGCCTCAGAGACTGCCAAAAATACTGTTTAAAGCCACACTGGGGTAATTTGCTCTTCTGAGAGTTGCAGAAAAACAGCTAAAAACTCCCAGCACTTTGCCCCTAATCTTTCACTGACGTAATCCGTTGGTCCACACCTCTCAACTTTCCTGTGGGAATATTTGTATTCCCCTTTCCCTCGAGTTAGCTCGAGGCCAAAAGGAGAGTCCAGCTGAAACAGTGTTCTCTTGTTCACATCACACATTCCAGCCTCAGTTTGCAGCTGTAACATAACCTATAGCTTTGTCATCCAGCAGAAACATTACTTCAGCTTTTAGGAGCAAGCAAGTGAAAAAGCAAAATTATGTTAACTCATAAGCAAGAGATTAAAAGGGCAGAAATATCCCAGCACGTAGTCCTTTTTTTAAGCTCTCTAAACACATAGATCCTACATTTTTCATAATGCAATCAATACCAACTTTTTGTCATACCCTCTCTACCTGCTGAATAATTTTTTTTTACTTTACCAGGTTGTGGGCGGTTTTTTGCCTAAAAAAAGCACATTTTTGAGTTTTGCATAAAGTTTTTTATGGGTTGCACAAATCACCAGAGTGAAGTAAGAGGCACATTGTAAATGTGTCTCCTACCTTGGGTTATACTTCATGACTTTAATTATATTAATAGATTCCCTAAAAGTGCAGCCGATGTCATTTTTAATTAGATTTTATACTACCTATATCATAGCTAAACAGAAATATGAATTCAGAACCTTTTTTAAAAAAAATAAACCTTTCTGTTTGTTGACTTTTTCATCCTTCAGCTGTAAAAGGTTGATTTGTATTAGCGTCACCCCGCTGGGCGGGCAGGAATGTGATAACTCCTGAATGAAGCAACGTAGGAAGTTCAAGTTCATACTATAGGTGTATTTACTAAAAAAAACCTCAGTGACCTTAAGATCATGTTATGACTTGACAACAAGGCAATGTAGGATTTTAAAATTGATACCACACGTGTATCCACTAGGAGGGTGACTGCTGTGTTGTTTTTTTTCCCTTTAAAATTAAAATTTAAATGTTGCATTTTAGTATTTTTTTAAATTAATAAGCCACCATTTGAACAAGGTTTGGACAGAGTTCAATTTTTAAAACTTAAAGCCATAAATAGGATCTGTTCAAGATGATCCTTTAAGTAGTTTTGTGGGTAAAATAGGCTTTACCGTTATCTTTGCGTGAGCTAATGAAGGGGAAAAACAGCTTAAACCACATATCTGTTGCATGCGTTCACACAATAGAGAAAAACCTGCTACCCAAGGCCTTTCACTGCATGCACAGACTTGGACTGCTGATTTCTCTTTCTATCCCAGCAAATGATTCACATGAAATAAATGAATGACTCACAAAATAAGTCATTCACCCTTAATGTATGCTTATTATTAAAATGCAATTTTTCTTAAAGACATAAAAAGTTTTGTTTCGGTTACTTTGTATCTATGAGTTTTTGATCATGAAAAAAAAAGTTAAAACTACATGCAGAGCAGGGATACTGATGATTGCACCTTCCCTTTAAAACGCAAAGATATGAAGGTGCAGATGAATGATACAGATTCAGAATAATAAATTAAGTTTAACTTCTGCACATATAGCCCTTTGCTCGACTGTGCAGCGCATAGGTCGTGTAATGGCTCCATTCCTATATTCCACCTATGATTCCCATAGCTTGGTTTATGGCTTAGTGGGAGGAGTGGGAGTCACTCTGTGTTGTGTTTCTTTGCCCCAGTCGCAGGGAAACAACAGTAAAAACAGTGTAGTAAGCAGCAGCAGCACCAAAGACAGCAGCATGTCATCTTCAGCACCAATGGTACCTCATCTCTATTTGGTTTCTTTGCTTTTAATAGCATCATTTCATTGTTTCCCATCTTTTTATCGTTTAGTTCTATCCCCTCATAATCTTTTTGTTGCTTCCCATGTTAGGTAAAACTTTTTCCTTGTCCTCTGTCTCATCGATCATTGTCTGCCTCTCTGCTTCCGTTTCGAACACAAACTGTGATCTTGGCGGTGAATTTGATGACTTTCAAATTAAATGACTGGCTTTCCCCTTTGTGTGTCTTTCCGGGCTCGTGTTTTACCCATACCTCCTTGGACACACTTCCATATACTATTTACTCGGTGCATAACCCTGACAGGTAGACAAATGACTTTCATTTTGTAGTACAACAGCAGACACTTCAATCAAGTTCTGCTCAACCACATCCTGGTGATTCCTTTGTGTGTTCAACTATGTGACCAGAGCTTTGTTGATGCTTTGCCTTTGAAGTGGAGGTTATTGCCTCTACATCAAAAGATGACCTTTCACAAATTGCTCTTCAATTTCTGAATGGTAAATGATGGAGGGGCTTCTGGGTAAAACCGCAGCCTGAGTTGACAAATGAAAAACAAGCCATATTTTTGCAGGAGGATGCAGCCCCTGTGTTTGTGGGATTGAGTCATTTATACAAGAGTTTCAGCAATGCTCTTCTCAGGTTGGTAAAATGGAAACAATGGCAGCATAACACACGATAAGGAAATGTGTACTTAAAGTGTTCTTCATTTCTGATGAATACAAAAACTTCCTGTCAGCAGATAGTTTGATCTGGCTTCTTGAATTTAAAAAAACCTAAAATGACCAGAAATGGTCTATTGCGTTAGTGGGAAAGAAATCAATATCACTTTATATTTTGTGATGTAATGTCAGATTTTAATGTAAAAGTTTAAGTTGCTACGCCTTTAGCTGTCTATAGAATTAACTGCTATCTATAAAATATTTATATTAAGCTTTAACAAGGGCACTAGTAGCTTAGCCTAGCATAACACTGTAAATCAAAACTAGCTAACAAAATCTAGCAGAAATAGATGTGTTGAATGTTTCCAGTAATTAACTTTCTTTATATATTCAAAATGTCATTTGATATTTTTTTAAACGAGATATTTCCAGTCTTAATTGCCAGCTTTTAGTCTTATTGAATACAACATAGTAAAAAAAAAAAAAAAAAAGATTTGGTATTTTATTGTTGTAATTTTGTCATCCTTGTCTGACTGTCAGTGGGGTTACTTGTAAAAATGAAGGTTAAATAATAACAAATAAGACGTTTTTGCTAAATTTAGTCCCCGGGGATGGGATGACAGAAGATAAACTTGTGACTGAATGTGGAGCTATAGCGAATCTTAGTGTAACTTAGCTCGCCACCCCTCACGCTCTAGTTTCAAAACAGAAGATGGCAACAGTCAAAACATTCGGTTCAAAGCTTCGTAAAAGGCTGCCATCATTTATATACAGATCGTGGCTCAAAGAGTTGGCAGTCCGTCTTGTAATCGGAAGGTTGCCGGTTAGAGCCCCAGCTCCAACAGTCTCGGTTGTTGTGTCCTTGGGCAAGACACTTCACCCATTTGCCTACTGGTGGTGGTCAGAGGGCCCGGTGGCGCCGGTGTCCGGCAGCCTCGCCTCTGTCAGTGCGCCCCAGGGCAGCTGTGGCTACAATGTAGCTTGCCATCACCTGTGTGTGAATGGGTGGATGACTGAAATGTAAAGCGCTTTGGGGTCCTTAGGGACTAGTAAAGCGCTATATAAATACAGGCCAAAATTTGCTACACAAACAGAACAGCATAATTTAACTTTAACCTGTAGGAAGGAATTCATGTTATTTTTTTAATATATAATTTCAAAATTGAATGTCAGCAAATGGCAAATGCTAGTGTTTCTTCTAGAACCCATACTGCCTTCCCAGCTACTGGACTAGTCCACATAACTTGGAGCTTACAACCTGGGACTGTAGTCTCGCTGCCGTTACTTGTAATACTTTAAATTCTGCATAATCCCATATGTCACTGAAGGGGCTGCATCTTCTAAAAGGGGGCTCCAGGGTTGATGGAGATCATGCAAGTGCTACTGACTGACTAAACCAGGATACCGTGGGTTTGTTTTCCAAACTGTCCAGTACTTGGAGCTCTTGAATTGCTTTGTGCTAAATGTTTATGTCACGGGGTCAAGGCTAAGGATGAGGAGTTCTTGCACAAACACAAAGTCACCATTAAACTACAGTCTTTAGCCCACATGGGATGGAGGATTGACATGTGAAAGATTACCTAGTAGTTATCCATTTATTGCTTAGCTTTAAAGTCACTACAGCCATGTGCTGTTTTTTTTTTTTTTTAATGTGATTTACAAATTGCCAACCCCTCCTCCTCAGTCAGGGCCTTGGCTGGTTGTGGATATGTGTATAGCTGTGTTCATGGCTGTTTTCATGCATTCCGGAGGTTCTAAAACAGTCCTGTAGGCCACAGTCCTGGTGAATGGGGAAACAGACTGATACTGAGCGCCTTGACATCGACAGTCATGGATTTTTATCGCCATAAATGTTCCACAGCCTCTGTACTGTGCTTTGTTTTCGTGTGCCCTCATGCGTCTGTCATCGTGGTGTTCCCTGGCATCTTTTGCCTGTGCCCACCTTTCTCCCTATCATACACTCCCTGCATGGTAAAGTGTCTCCTACCTCCCCCCAGGAAGCCCAGACAACTGTTGTACACAACCCAGCTGATGGCACCAAGGTAAGCTGCTTCTACTCCAGCCTCAAGCCACCAGCCACTACTAACACTCGTGGAGGATTTTCTCTAATATTTTTGCATACACCACCATTAAAATGAGTATACACTTCATGTTTTAGGTGATATATAGCTTATGTAAGAACACAGGAATACCACATATGAAAATAAAAATTAAAAATCTATTAAAATCTCAATCTGCTTCCCTTTGAGATGGTTTAGTTGATTTCCTCAGGTATTTTCACCTCAGAGCACCTGATATCGACAGACTATAAACTTTCCATTGCCTTTTCCAAACATGCAAATATGCATGCTACCCTGCTACAGCAGCAAATTCCTTATTTAGGTGAAAGAGAAAATCCTACACGTACTGTCTTGAAAAGCAGCACAAACAGACTCTTCCTAAAACAGGAACCGAGTGCCACGCAGCTTCCACTGTTGGTTTGGTGCACACACGTTTTTTAAATACCACTACATATTCAAATGCTGATGGTGTTGCACTATTTCCTCTACACTGAAACTTGTCTCATGTTGCCACATGGGCATATTTCCTCTCGAGAAGCGGTTCTGCACTAATCTTCTCTTACACACTCCTTCCTGTTAAAAATTAATTTTAAACTGCTCCCACACGTTGCAGTTTGTAATGTGTGGCTCTGCGCTTCTCTTCGCTGCTGCTCTGGCTGGTTTGTGCTCCTGGGAGGGAGTGGTGTACCCGTCCATCTGTCCATCAGGTTGTCTCTGTGTTTTTAGAGGCATCCAAAGCATCCCAAACCTGTCTCGGCTACAAATTAAAAGATGATTGTCCGCTTCTCCCTTATCCAACTTGTTCCTCTTCCACCCACTCCTCCTCTCTCCCTCCATCTCTCTTTATGTCTCATTCCTTTGTGTTTGACAGGGCTCCACTGAGAGCTGTAATAACATAGAAGAGGAGGAGATGAAAGGTAGGAAAGGTACTTGTCCAACTTTCACCTACTCCGCATGCCTCTTCTGGTTCACTTTGCATCCAGTCCAGATCAGATAGATAAATGAAAAAAAGACAAAATATTTATTTCCTCACTTTATGTTAAGGTGATGCATGTCTGCTAGATAGAGCTTTCAGGAACCTGTCAACTCTGCTGTTCCACTACAAAGAGCTTCAGTCAGAGCACTTACTTACTTCAGGCTGAGATAGTCACTACGTTTTGGAGTCGGATGAGCATTGCAGGAAAGATAGATGCTACGTCTGAAAGCTGTGCTATGCATGTTGACTGACTTAAAAAGTACTGCTATGCCAGATAATGTGCTTTTTTCTGTTGTCTCTACTAATTCCTGTAGGAGGGCCTAATGGGTGACCCTTGTCCTCGATGCTGCAGTCACGCTAGGGAAAATAACCAAAATTATTGCAAGCGTGTGCAATGAACTTGTAATCTTGTTGGCGTTGAAGTAGATGCTATAAGAAGGGGACCAGGTGTTTGACTAGTCAGTTGCAGTCGTCAAAGAAACTTTGGTGCATCAGAACGGCAATGAAATGACAAAGGAGTCCGATCTGATTGAATAATGTCCGTTTGGCAATTACATGCAGTCTGCTTGTGACGATATGGGAGCTAACGGTGATAAGTCGGCACAAATCTGTTGTTGTTCACACAGAAATTTACATCAACTACTTATATTTAAAATATCTTGCCTTGCTTTTATAAAGAGTTAAAACCAGAATACAACCATTTGGCAACCAGTTGGGTGCCTGCTGTAAAAAGACATGCTGCAGACGAGTTGTAGTCATCGATGCTGACCGACTCAGATTAATGTATTTTCATTCTGTTCGTTTGTGAATCAGATGGAAATTATATACAAACATTTGGTAATCGGTCTTGAGAAGGATTGCAGTCAGTCTGAGTCAGACGCATCCCACCAGGTGATCTGTGCGATCATTCGGGTCATCAGAGGCCAAATACAATTCAGCGCAGTCAACCACCATTTTTTTTTCTTCCTAGTTGCAAGGTTCATATTTCTGCTTAAGTGACTGAGCTATAAGAAAGTTTTAGGATTATCTGCAAATGTTTTGAAAGATGCTGTAATCACTTAAAAGTTCTGCCCGTTGTGACATTGAAACACAGTTGTGTTAGAAAGTGAAAGCCATGGCTTTGGTAAGTCGTACCTCGTGGATCTCCGGCAGGGATTGGGAAGAATGACTGAGAGTAAACATTATGTGTAGAGAACAGGAGTATTCTGCTCTTACAGTAATTACATCATCATCTGAATAAGTCCAAACAGAGGATCTCGTTGAACGACAACCTCTAAATCTCACCGTTGTATGTCTCACGTGACGGTGTCTCTGCCTCGTTTTGATTGTTGCTTTGCGTGAGTGTCTGCATGCTGCCGTCAAACACCACTTAAGCCTTTAATTAAGCCATCTTCAGCCTCAGGGATGACCTTTTAAGGTTTCTCAGTTGAATGAAGTAGCACAGAGCTACCTGCAGCTTTCTAGAAAGGAGTTAATCCTGTTACTTAAGGAAACGTTCATGGATTTACCTGCACTTGATCTTAAAGAGGATCATTACTAACATGCATTCAAGACACCTTTGTTTATCGTGTCTCTGTTGTCTTTCTCTGAGTTTAAATGCTTTTGTAATTTGTTGGATGAAAGAATCTGCTTGATTAGTGTAATTTTAGTTCTTTTGTCTACTCTGGACATTAAATCTTCAGGTTGTGTGCAGTTGTTAGCAGCATCCGTTCACAGCAAGAACATTCTGGGTTTGAGTCCCCTGGCTCTTGCTGTGTTTCCATCTGGTAATCTGGCCAAAGACATGCATGTTAAACTGGTTTGGAGTTGTGAATAGAGTATAGATAACAAATCTGTAAATGCATAGAATAAAGTGCTGTGTGAATTTAGTAAATGTGACTTGTCGTTTTAAGTGCTTCAAGTGAACAGTAAGAAAAGCTAGTCTAACACAAAACACAAGAAGAAAACAAGAAAGGCCTTGAAGATCAATGACAAATAAGAGATATCAAGCAGAATGTGTGCAGATTTTCAATCTTCTGCAACATGTTGAACTAAAACTTTTCACTTGAAACTTAGTTGCGCTGCAGTGTCCTATAATCAACTGCAATGAAACCAGAATTTTATGTTATTTTGTCCTGAACTTGTATTTGCTGCACATTTGAGGCCAGAAATGAATTCAGTTGTCTTGATGCTGAAAGCGCGCTCACTTTGGAGCACCACTGTAGCACTTGTGTCATATCCAGCTTGTGTTCCTTTGCAGTCTCTGGTGTTTGTGCAGCTGCTTTCTATGTTGCAGATCAGCTCTTTGTATCACTTTTTATCTTGTGTTGTGTGAAAAATTCGTGCAGCAAAAGTTTGTAGTGCCAAAACATTTAGTCAGCTAATAGAGAAGTCATTTTGCAGTGTAGCATTGAATAAATTTGATGATTTGCTGCTTTTCTTTGGTTTTACGTGAGGCTTAAAATTTGATACCTTTCAAACGCACCGACTGCCAGCGTGACATCTTTAAGGTGAATTAATGGATGAACAAATGACGAGTTTATCTCAGATTGTAGGAACATCCTGTGGCCTGCCAATCAGCATGTTTTTGTATATTTGTTTGTGTGTGTGTCCTGTGATGAGAGCAGCGGCCACCAGTGAATCTACCAGTACAGACAGTGCAGGGTTAACACAGTCCAGCACTATTGAGGAGCAGGCCCAGACCCCGTCTCCTCAGTGCCCACCACTCACCTGTAAGTCAGCTGCAGTTTACCTGAATCGACTCTCAGCTCTGACCTTTCTGTCCTGGCCTTTTCCTCTTGCGCCAGACAATAATATTTCAGGACCAAAATAAAACAAGCAACATAACACATTATGGTGGTGAAACAGCGACACATAAATAGGAATATTGGCTCTTCTGCTCTTTGAGCCACCACCTGCGCTTGTTCTACTTCCAGCCCTACTGTGCTGCCATCTACTGGTGCTCTAATATAACTACAGTTTACTGCTTCCCTTCTGTACTTTACCTGTATCCAACTTCCTCAAACAACTATTTCATAAAATGTAAAGTCATGTATTTAACCTTATTTTACCGGGATGACTGTATCTACCTGCAGCTGGTCCCCTGCAGGAGGCTGTTAGCAGCCCCAGTGTTCCTGTAGCTCAGCCCAGCCCAGCTCAGAGCTCGTGTCCTGCACCAGAGTTCACTCTTTCACCCCCCACATGCAGCAGCAACCTGCAGCAGAGTAAGTGACAGGCAGGTTTTGGTGTGTTTGTGCAAAGGCTCCTAAAACTGTGTGTCATTTGTTGACAGAAGACTTTATGGACATGCAGGTCTGAGTTTTACTGGACTTTCTGGCTTAGCTGCTGCATGTTAGGTGATGTCATTTACAACATAAAAATCCATAAAGTGTGGTGTTTAAAATCTCTGCTGATTTATGCTGTGAGTGCGTACATGGAGTTGGTGGCTTTTTGATCATCTCTGCTACAGATTCACTTAATAACTGGTGTTTTTCACAATGATTAACCTTCTCCTGCAGTGTTATTGGTGCTCTAAAATTCAAAAATTGCAGTAAATGACCAGTGTTGTTTGTGGAAATATTATTTGGAATTGTTTCGGTCAAGAAACGTTAGCTTAGGTGTTTGTTTTAAAGATTTCAGGGTTCAGTTGAACATTGCGTTCAGAATCAAATACTCTAGATTCTGTGTTCAACATTGAAGTGTGTGATGTGTTCTGGTGACCTTAAATGTCACTGTCATTTATACCAGAGGCAATGTTCCCGTGTGTAGAGCTTATTTCAAATGTCAGGCAGTAAGTTGAGGGAAAGCATGCGATGAGGGATGTGCATGTTCAGCCTCCAAATGATCCCTGACAATCTGTGACCTCTTCTGTGCGCCCGCCCCCCTCTTCCACCACCTCCTCCTCCTCCTCTCTCTGCTTGCAGCTCGTAAACAGGAGATAATAAAGATGACTGAACAACTGATTGAAGCCATCAACAATGGAGATTTTGAGGCTTACACGTAAGTTTGTATATATAAATTAATAGAATTATGTCTGCCATCAGGGTTCAAGTGCTCTTACAGCTCTGTGCAAAAGTCTTGAGCTACTACAAATAATTGGCAATAGTTCTCCAGGCTGTCTCGAGGTCTTTCAAAGCTTAGATATTAAATGCTTTTTTCAGTCCAGTACCTGACCATTGAGAAAGAAGGTGTCTACAAATAACAGACAACTCAGCACAGGACCTATTGAAAATTATATCTTTCGGCACTTTGTTTCTAGCAGCCTGTGACAAAATACAGTTTGCTCCCATTTTTTTTTTGTTGAATTTAATGAAAATGCCATCGGTAGCATAATTTGACAGGAATAAAAAAGTATTTGGAAATCACCTTTTTGGTGCACAAAGACCTACTAGCTGAAAATTTGTTGCATCTCAGGATGGTGTGCAGTGTGTCCATAAAACTTGATAATTGTTAAACAAAAACACAAAGTTGTAAGATTAAAAATGTATCTACAGGAGATGAACAGTATGTGAAAGTCCTATGGAGAAAAAAAATCCCACAAAGACCTGAGACATATCTCATCTCGAATGGTTTAAATGAAGGGATTGCTGTAAAAAATCATTCTTACCTACGAGAAATTGGAAGAAAAGGCTGCTGAATGTCAAATTTCACTAGAACTCTGCTGAAAACAAGTGGCAACAGCTTTGATGGCAAATTTGACATTTTTGGTTCAACTTGTCATCAAAATCTATAGAGGTGGTTAGGAAAGAGGTTCAATAGTGAGTGTCCACAGCCATCTCTAAATAATGGTGGAGGCCATCAGAGTCTGATCTACTATGTAATATCATCTGGAAAGTATCTAAATGGCACCAGCTTCATTTGCACTGTCAGTGCAGTAAAAGCATGCCTGAATAGAAAACACACACTGGAGCACTATCAACCATGGATTGGTCTCCCCAGAGCCTGGAGCTCAACATTAGTGAAGCAGTGTTGGATCGCCTTGACAGAGAAAAGTACAAAAGCAGCCAACATCCAAAGAAGAGTCCTAAATGTTCTTCAATATTCCTGGAGAACTATTCTAGGAGACCACTCAACAAAATTAGAAGAAAGCTTGCATAAGAGTTCAGGCTACGTTAACGAATAAAGGTGGTCATACCAAATATTGACTTTCAGTTGTTCAAGCCTATACAAACTCTGTGTTTGCCTTATATGCTGCATTTATGTACATGTTTGAAGATGCCACGGTAAATGATTGTACCCATTTTCCTAGCAAGAAGTTAGAGGCGGCTCCAGACTTTTTTACAGCGCACTGTGAATTTCTCCCGTTTTTTTGGTCTGTTTTGCAGATATGTTGTTCACATGAGGATGTTCTTTGATTGCCTTTTCCTCTAACAGGAGAATCTGTGATCCAGGACTAACTTCTTTTGAGCCGGAAGCCCTCGGAAACCTGGTTGAGGGAATGGACTTTCACAAGTTCTACTTTGAGAATCGTAAGTTACTCGGTTTAGTGGATTTTTACATGTTCTCCTGCAATTCTTGGTTCATTTGAATCCGCAGGCACATTATAGTTGGTATTTGCTAACAAGAGGTCAGCCTACAGTGATATGTTCATTTACTCGAGTTTTCATTTAATGGTCAAATGTAACCAAACATGTTGGATCCAATTTAAGACCGCAAATAATTTTTAAAGTTGAAGAATCTGGAAGCTTTACTTCCTCTTTTTTCCCCTCTTTTCTTTTAATTAATAACAACATTTTTTTTTTGTCCAAATAGCAATCTAAACTCTAGCAGGGGATCAGTGATTTGGGGTTGTGGATCCAGTGAATTTGAATGTTTGCTTTAAAAAAAATAATTAAAATATATATATATATAATAAATGCAGCAATGTACCGACATTACATTTACAAATTAAGTTCATGCATTTTGCATTTTTCCATTGTAGTTCTGAGTAAAAACAGCAAACCGGTGCACACCACCATCCTCAACCCCCACGTCCATCTGATCGGCGAGGATGCCGCCTGCATCGCCTACATTCGTCTGACACAGTACATCGACAGTCAGGGACGACCGCGTTCCTGCCAGTCTGAGGAGACTCGTGTGTGGCATCGCCGCGATGCCAAATGGCTCAATGTGCACTTCCACTGCTCAGGGGCACCAGCTGCGCCCCTGCAGTGAACTGAGAACTCAGGCCCAGGTAAGATGATGCCACCACCTCGATGCGACAGCCTGAAAGGTGAATTAACAGTATCAATTTAAATTGCAAGAATATTTAATACTTACAGCGCTGAAATCTTTTTGTCCATCTCCCATCTACATTACCACATACTTTAGCATTCAACTTTAATTCAAACTACTTCATTTTTGTCACTAGGCAACTTGAATAACTGATACTTCTATGTATAAAATTACAACAGATCACATAAAACTCTAGTGGCGAATTAGTGAAACAGCCCTGTGTGACAGTTTAATGAAATCCCTCAGAGTTTCGAGGTAGTTATTGTAATCAGATATGTCTTTAAGAATTGTTGAGTGAGCTCTGAGTGTTATTAGACACAGAGCTGACACACATGATATGAAGCATGTTGTCCATCAATATGTATAAGTTCATGAGAGTAAAAGAAGAGTGATATTCCTTTTACCGTATTTAGCCAGTTTAATAGAAAAATTAAGGGACTTTTGCACAGGATTCCCTGTTGAAAAAGATGAGTTTTTAAGCTGCTTTTTAAAAGAGTCCACAGATCTCGGGCTCAGTGGGAAAGCGCTCCAGAGTCTGAGGACACTGATGCATAAGCTCCGTCTCCTTTACTTCTCACCCTTAACCCTGAGACAACTTACTCACTAACCGCAGCGCTCTCCTTTTTCCAGCTTTGCCTGAAGTCTAAAGCTATTGGGAGCATTTATTCTCCGTGGTCGGAGCGGTGTCTGGATCCTGCCCAGGAAGAGGCTGCTTGGAAAACACAAATGTGGGAAACATACCTTACAATTTAAAAATATGAGAAAAAAAAAAAGAGGGGGAAAAAAACCACAAACCAAAAAACTATAAAATAAAAAACAAAAAACAAAACGCGTATCTTAAAAGCTGGACTGAATGAACGACCACACCGACCAACACCAATCCAGTCCAACCCTAGCTAGATGATGTCGGGGCCCGGCTCATGTCAGCCCCTTTTTGCAGATGGTGCATGCTTCTGGTGGCAACACAGGGGTGATGCTGTCCTGATCCTTTTCTCCCATGGCCTTCATTTCCCCACTCTTTGTTCGTCTGCCGCGTGGAAAAGTATTAACATGTTCAAAATTATGTATAACAAATGAAAAATAAGTACACTTCGCACAGTGACCGGGGCAGAGAGGACGTCTGGGAAAAAGTGATTTCTGTTCAGAGCGTCTGTTTTAATCCGGTCGTTTTAGAGTTGTAAGGTATTTGTGGGTGGGGTTTATGAGAACGGGAGCAACTAATGTAAAGTTAATATTAGAATTTAACACCAGATTTAAGTGTCAGATTTGAGTATCTGCACATGATGTTTTAAAGGGGTTCAGGTGTTACTGAAGGGACCTTTATTTATTTTTTTTGTCTTTTTGTATCATGTATTCTGAAAAACTTTGTTTAATCTCCTGAATGAGGGATATTGTTTTAAAGTATTGTGTTGAAAAAAATCATTTTTAATCAAGAGAGGGGTTTTATTTAACAGAATTGTGTATAAATGGATATTTATATAGGTTAAAGGGGGGTGGAGGGGAGCATGATTTACTTCTGCGGTGTAGGTAGGGGAGCTGAACATGAGTGTGACGGTGTTTTTGGCTTTCTTTTTCGGGTTTTGTGGTCCCAAGGTGTAAATACAAACATATTCACATGCAACATGCATGCACACACACACACACTCAAAGTCCCTGTGCTTCAGCCTTTGAGGTTGAGCCTCTCCTGAGCTTTAGACACAGCATCCAGGCCAGCTCATCCTGAAGTTGCAGAAGGCCTCCATCTGTCTGCCCTGCACTGTGTGCATTTGAACACTAGGCAGCGCCATTGGTCAAAGTCTAAAGCTCCTCGCATCTCTAAACTACCTGGTCTGAAAGCATGGATGCTCTCAATCTAACTCTTTAGTTTGTTTTCTTTACTTTAGAGGTGTGTGTTTGTGAGTGTGTGTGTTTGATGTAAAGCATGATTTATCTTAACTCTCTGATGGCCTGTACTGTTTTTGCACAGACACTTAAGACTCGATGCTGTTGTGGTTGCTCTTCTGAGGGAGTGAACCTTTCTGCAACTTCAGGTTACGCTTGCCAAAATCCTTCCCTTTCACCCTACCTCTGCCACTCTACTTTAATCATTCCTTCCCTTTTACAATCTCCACATTTGTCGTGACCTTTGCTAACCAGCCCTTACTACCATCTTAGTAGCACCACGACGTGTGATGATGATGTCACCCTTATGCCTGTCTCTTGTTCTTATTGTGTTCTTGAAATAATTTGTATATTGTCAGTCTTGGCTTGCTGTACTTCTGTGTGAAGTCCTGGCATTATTTACAAAAAAGAAGAAAAAAAAAAAAAGCATGTTTAAAAAGGAATGCAGCCGACGGATTGGACAGGAGGGGGGAAAAAAGGCACGATGGGATGAGGGCTACACTGGCTAGAGGGCTCTGGGACCTTCACTGATCAACTGCAGTCAGTGAATTTGGCCCCGTTTTCTTTTGTTTTTTCGTCAGATTCTGTTGTAAATGTTGTAGCTGTTAGTGTTTTTGATCTAATCTTTGATATTTTCCATTTATTTTATCCAGACTTTAAAAATATTAAGGGTTTGAATTAAATGGCGATTCATCCCCTCACACACAGATCACTGCACACGCCAGATGATGAAATGTTGGGACAAAGATTTCCTCTTGTTAAATATTTTTGGAATTCACATCATGAAAGCACATGAGATCAAAGATTCTGCCTTTTAAAAGGACAAAAAAAAAAAATAATATCACACATATCTGTGTGTCAGTGGTTAAACTTTGCAGCACTGTTTTTTCACTGTGTCGTAGAAACTTTGTGAGTGTGACTTTGTACCAGTGGAGCGGTGAGGCTTGCTATCTGTCCTGTCCCGTGCGGCACCGCTTAATAGTACTTCATGCACCACCTGTCCCGTTGCTGGTGGTCACCTAAGAGCAGAAAGCACATTGATGCTTTGGACCATCACATATCTGTCAAGAGACTATAAATAAATAAATAAATTTGAACGATACGTGAGCCCCACCCTACTGTATCAAGCGCCTGTGCTGTGGACATATCTGACATGCCATGAAAACTGTGTCTCCTTCCACTTTTTGCACCACAATGAAGCGTTGTAAAACCAGTACTGAAACTATGTGATGTTTTGTATGGTTCAGTAGTTCCATTTGTGCTCAGTTGTTTGTTGATACCACAAATTGATGAGATGATTTTCTTTCATTTTGTGTGCGCGTGTGTATGTATGTATGTATGTGCGCTCGTTTCCACACTTATCAGAATGTTTAAATGGAACGGGGACATTGCAGTTGGGCTTTAAAGATTATCTTAAAAGGAGGTTTGATTGCTCAAGTATTTGGACAGTTGACAGCAAGTTTTTTGTTTTTTTTTTGTTAATTATGACAAAACCAAACTAGACTCGAGCAGATTTTTCAATATGTTGTAGCAGATAAAGTTCAGGCAAAACCAAAAATATTAAAGGTTGAATTCCATGAAGTTTTGACCATTTCAGGGTCCTAGCACTCACCTCTGGTCTGCTTTTGTTGGGCTTGAAGTGAGCCATCATTGATGTTAATATGTGAGCTGCACAGGCTTAACAAGTAAGTTTTCAGTTAGACGTTAAGTGATTCGTCAAAGTTTGTGACCTCTTACAGTGAGTGTGCTCACGACTTTAGTCACACGGGTGGTGTGCAGATCCATCTGTATCCTGATGTAATTCCATATTTTTTTTATTCTTGGACTTTTACTGACTTGGTATCATTAAATTTAAAACAATTCAGTCCCGTCGCCCTCCTTTAAGGTAGCTTTTTTCTGATTGGATGCCCCTCACAAAAAGGTGGATAGAGCTGCTATGTTAGTCCAGAGTTTTATGCCTAAAATATTAACTAACATAAACCAGAGGTAAGAGCCTGAGATTTTGGGTTGTCCATGTGCTTATCTGGTTACTTTAAACTTGGCTATGTTTAGTATATAAATCCAATGAATTGGTAAAAAACAGAAAAAAAATAGAATATAATGGGTTCACTTCAAATTTTGTCTCTACTTTATTTGATCATAATTAACCTTAAAAATTTTGTATTTTGCTCAACACCAAGCCAACAAATGCATTGCTATTAGCAAGTCATGATGGACCTAAACAGTGCCAGTGTGTCATTTTTTTAGAAATATCCACTTTCACGAGGTAACTTTAACACGGTCCAGATAGATATTTTTGCCATTTTAAAGACTCTTGTTCCTCAGGTTATGTATAAACTTATCTGTGAGTCGCTTGATTTGAGTCCTGACCTATAATAATAATAATAATAATAATAATAATAATAATAATAATAATAACAACGAAGATTTAACTTTCACCTGTAGTTTTGGTTTCTTTCACTCCAGATATAATCAGTATTTCTCCTTGGCTGATGACAGCGGCTGGACTTTAGGGCACAGAACCAAATGAATATAAGAGAACAAAGAATTACTATACTTCAGCAGTCAGGCTCTCCAAATACTTTGGCAAAAGTGTGAAATGTGTTAAGAGTGTACCCGAGTGAACCGAGGAGCTGAAAAGATTTGTGAAATGCTTAAAACAGATGTTTAAAAAGGATAATTTAAAAACCACAATCTTTAACAGCAACACTATATATGCAGTTTTACAAATGGAAGAAATATGCATGTCTACTTTCTGGTAATTTTTCACTGTTTACTTGATAAAGAAATGGAAACCTATGTTATTTGCATCCTTAAGGCTATGAAAAGGCTGAGATCTTATAATCAAGTGATGTTAAATCGCTTTAAAATGCTTAAAAGATTAGCAAAAGCCTTAGCTTTTATGTGCCCCTTGAAAGTGAATTTACTGCATTGTAACCTTACAATAAAAAAACAAACAAAAAAAAAAACGGGGGAACATATGTCTGAGTTTTAATTGGATGCTGGATTTTTGCATGACCATACAGTTAATAAACATACATTTAAAACAAACAGTGTTGTGTGGATTTTTTTTTTTATTCAAAGCTTTACTGTTAATGTCAAATAAAGCCTCAGTGTCATTTTGACATTTCTTTTTGCAATATGAACATGTCAATATATAAATGTGGAAGAAATTACACCTGCAATGAGATTAAAGCAAGTTACTTAAATTAATTTTAATGTATTCGGTTAAAATTTGTTTATTACCCAACCCAGTCCATGTATGCTGAGGTGGAAAAAAACGCTGTTGGTAGAGGTTACATGAAATCACACAGAATGTATTGGGTTCATCCATTTCTGTACCAAAACCCACTCTAGGGTGCGCCAAACATCACCTCCCATGTGCCCACAGGGGAACACAATCCAGTCTTCATGGATATTCTAAAGTTTATCAAGTTAAATGGGCACCAGGAGACAAATGCACAATGTTCTATGTTCAGAGAAAATTAGTGTTTTGTTTTGTTTTTTAAACTATCAGTATAAGTAAGAAGGGATCATTTGCAAGCATGTTGCAGAAACTTGTAACTGCTGTTTGCAGGCAGACTTCAGAAAATATGAGACTCCTTTAAGCACCATACCTCTGACTCGTGGTCATCCTTCTCCCTTCATTGAGCCTCGATGAGGTTCAATTCCAGCGTTTACTTGTTAGTTTGAAGTTGGCTGAATGTGAAGATGTTAATATCTCTCCTCTATACAAAGGTGGGCCTTCCTTTCTCATAATTTTATCCGTTAATAGGTATTTAATAAAGCCTGTTACATCATTATTGCCTTCATGTCTACATCATGATGGTGAAATTTATCGCAGCACTTCAGTATTATACTGCATTAACTTTTAACTATGCGTACAAATGAATGTTACACTACACCAGCTAGGATGACGACTCGGGCTATTTTATCCACATTTAGGGTGTTTAAATCTGAATGTGTGAAGTTACTCACACATCAGTGCTGCTAAACTTTAATAAAAGCAGAAATCATTCAATTCAGCAGCAAGACAACCAACCAAGTACTGCAAGAACTACATTTTAGTTGCTCTATTTTTCAAAAGACAGTAGAGAAAGTTGAACTCAACACGTTTTTAAATATGTAAATAAAAATTACATAGGATTAGGACATACACATGTACAAAATAAACCAAGAGCACACACAGGTAGACTTGATGAATTTTAATTACATCAAATGAATTCATGTAAAAGTGGAAAAGGAGGAAAACACTGGGTCTCATCACTGCCATCATGTTCAACACAACAGAAGTCTGCACATGCTTTCTGTGCACTGGGCAGGTCACAGGTCACCTATACTCCAGACAGATTTATTAAACACTTCCTTACGGAGTGCCTTTTTACAAAGTAAAGACTGTGTGCTTTTACTGTTATTCTCTGGATTAGAGCAGGAATGGAAGTGATAAATGAGATGCTTTAGTGCCATTTGGTGAAATGAAGAGTGAAGATGAAAAACATGTAGGGTTTTTCCTCAGGGTGTCTCTGCCTTATAGGTGACCTGAAACACTCCCATGATAAGTCTTTACTTTTCTCTCAGATCACACTACCTTCACTTATTTAAGCTGTCACGGCTTCCTGTCCGAGTCCGTTTGGCATCCTGGCATGTTCCCATTGAACACCGTCTTCTTTGATTGGATAAAGGAAGCAGGATGATTGATTGATTGCTCCATGCAGATTGTGATTCTTCAGACATGCTTTGTGTTGTCTTTGTTTGTGAGTTCTGCCCAGTTAGAAAAAGTTTCTTTGACCATGGCACTGGGCAGAAGGAGGTGTGTCTCACTGGTTCAAGGTTGCCCTGTTGGCTGTTGTGTGAACACTGGCACTTTAATTTTAGTCCACAGAGACTAGTGCACGTCTAACTGTCCGTCACACTGAAGGACACATGGCAGTGCAATCTGCCATGGGAGTCTTAATGGAAAGAAAAGAAATAAAAACTGTCACTGTAACATTATCTAATAATTTTAAGTTGTTTCCTTGATTCAAGGAAGAAAGAAGAAAACAGAGAAGGAAGCCACTTTTCTCTACTGAAGCATCCCTGGGTTTAAAAAAAGAAGGGGGGGGGGTGGGTAGGGGGAGATGGGCTTTTACAATCTTTTCTCACTGTAGACGGTCTCAGCAGATTCACTCTACTAGGCTTCAGACACACAGCTCCAAGGCCACCTTTCTCTGAGTCCCAAGCAAGCAAAGAGGAGTAGAGAGAATAGGAAAAGAAAGATGAAGAGAAAGTTGAGAAAAATAAAGAAGGAAAGGAGATGGAAAACAGAGAAAGGAGAAAGTTAAAGACCAGAAGCTGTACCAGCAAAGACAGTGACGTATAAAGGGAACACAGAAGGACGCCTGGATCTACATGCAAGGGGGAAGGATTTGAGTGCTACACCAAAGCCATGCAGCAACAATTAACAGCCTGCAAACAACGACTTCTTCATCCAGCAGTCGCCAAAAGTATGAGATGCTTTATGAAGGAGTGGGGAAGAGCTGCTGGCTCGTCTAGTTGAGGGATTTGAGAACCAAGAAAAAAATAAATAAATAAAAAATAAAAGCAGCATCCACTCAGAGCTACAGGGTGAAACGGCCCATATGCCATGCAGACTGGGTCCCATCAGGCCCTTTGAACAGGCGTTTGGCACCACAGGAACAGTGAGGGGATGGACAGGATAGTGAGGGAGAGGGGGCAACAGCTTAGAGAAGCAGGGAAAGGGAAAGCAAGCGCACAGCAGGATGGACGACATCTGTTACACCATGTTTTAGGTTCCCATGGAAACAAGACTGACCCCACCCTCCACCCCCCTCTTCCTCCCGCTCGCTCACTCACCACGCGCTCACAGCATGGTAGCAGACAGACGAGGGTGGGGGGGGGGCAGGGTTTAGCAGCTTTGCTGCGGCTCCCCGCTCCTGCTTTTAGACTTTCTGCCCTCCACATCTGTAGGACAAAGGCAACGCTTATGTTACATCTGCAGAGTGATGACAGACCATTTTCATTTACTTCATACCTGCGGATACGTTGAGTCAAGATAAATACAATACAGCAATTTCAAAACAGCAACTAAAGAGTACGAAAGCAAAAATAAATAAGGACGTAGATACAGGTGGTTCAACTAGTATTGGCACAATATGTAGTGCTCGTCTTTGATTATAACTTAATTATAGCAGTCTATACAAGATAGGTCAGTCTCAAATATCACCTTTAAGTTATCCAACTTGTGGTGTGTCAGGAGAAGATACCAAAAGGAATGATGTTCACTTCATTCACAAAACAACCTCAAATGAATCCACTTACAGTATCAACTTAATGTTTAAAAAAAACAACAAAGAAAACAAAATAATCAAATGTAAAATTAAATAACTATGGTCCTCGCCATCAACTTTCACTTTTCAAACTAAAAATGCCACTCTGATTGATTTGGGAATGAAGCTTCATCATTTTGTCACCAGCCCAGGAGTTCAGTTTAGATCCACCAGATCATATTAATCCGTTTGCAGTGGGGAGCAAACACTCCAGTGAATGTGTGTTCACAGCAAAGAATAACAGAAAAGATATCAAATGTAAACAAAAACAAAACAAAAAAAAAAAAAACAAAAAAAAACCATAAAAAAAAAAAAAAAAAAAAAAAATTT
>VUQR01035107.1:20018-54191 GCA_015108515.1 Hemichromis elongatus | reverse complement strand
TTTTTTCCCAGCTTTTTTTTTTTTTTTTTTTTTAGATTCTCACAGTACTACATGTACACATCTGCATACACATGTACATCTACACTCCACATGCCCTCAAAACCTCCCAATTCAAAGCAACACAAGCAAACACTCAGAGAAATAGCTACTGTGTAAATCCTGCCACCCTTAAGAAGGGTTTGAATTACTGCCAAACAGGGAGGACAAGTATAAATCCAGACCAGAGAGCTAAGCAGCCGGGCAAGGCAACTGTGCAAACAGGGCAGTACACAGAGGAGGGTATAAAGGCTCGATGCAGTGCCATCTAAGTCAGAATCGCTAACAAAGCCCTGTCGCCTTCTATATGCATGAATTTTAACTTTTCCTCACATCTAGTTTTATATAGCACTACCAAAACAATAGTTTCACTTGTGTTATAATGTATAACAAAGAGATTCATCATTAATCTCTTTGTGATACATATTTTACAGAGACATTGTATCAGCTTAATAATTTAATCTGAAATTCAGCAGTAGCAGCCTGCTGTTCTGTTGTGTTTGCTGCTGACATCACACAGCTGCCTTCCTCTATTACAAACCTGCAGATGGACTACAATTCCTCTTTCTTGAACTGCAGTTCTCCATATGCATCTCCATATGCATCAAGTTCTGGTTGGAATCGCCCTTCAGCTCATAGCAGATAATCCACACAGAACAATAATTATCCCAATGAGCTGCAGTTCAGTTTGAATCTGTTCACAAGGTAAGAGATTGAATGGAGAGATGGCTAACTAAGACTGAGGACAAATACAACTGCAACCTGTTCATCTGTTCAGTGAGATGTGCTAGCAGTGACCGAACTTTCATGTCAACACACTTACACTCCATTATAAAAAGATTTCACTCACCCATCCAAATTATTGAACTCACGTGTTCTAATCACTTCCACGGTCACAGGTGTATAAAATCAGCACCTAGCCATGCAAACTCTTTCTACAAACATTTGAGAAAGAATGGGTCGTTCTCTGTTGCGTTCTCTGTAATATTATATTCTACAGTCAACTGTTAGTGGTGTAAGTGGAAGCGATTGGGAACAACATCGACTCAGCCATGAAGTGGTAGGCCGTGTACAATCACAGAGCGGCGGCCAGCGGATGCTGAGAAGCATAGTGCGCAGCGGTCGCCAGTTTTCTGAAGATTCTATCACTACAGACCCCCAAACTTCATATGGTCTTTAGATTAGCTCAAGAACAAAGAGTAGAGAGCTTCACGGAAAAGCTTTTAATGGCCGCGTAGCCTCACATCGCCAAACACAATGAAGGGTCGATGCAGTGGCGCAAAGCACCCCGCCACTGGACTCTAGATCAGTGGAGGCATGTTCTCAGGAGTGATGAATCATACTTCTCAGTCTGGCAATCTGATGGATGTCCGACTGCTTTGAGACAAGTGTAAAGTTTGGGCGAGGTGTGATTATGGTGTGGGGCTGTTCTCTGGGAGCTGGGCCCAGCGCCTTAGTTTCAGTGAAAGAAACTCTTAATGTTTCAGCATACAAAGACGTTTTGGACAATTTCATACCGCCAACTTTGTGAGAACATGACCAGTCAGCATCATTCTTTGATCTTACAAATGCGCTTCTGGAAGAATTGTAAAAAATATTTATATAAAAGACACACCATGCTGTGAGAGGTGTGATGGGGATTACCTGCAGTTTGGCATTCTGCGTTTGTAGTGTTGTATTGTTCTCCTGTAAGGAGGCAGTCTGCCTCTGCACAGCCACTATCTGAGCCTGCAGGTTGGAGTTTTGAGTTTCCAGTTGTTTGAGTTGGCTCTTCAGGGCCACCTTCTCAGCCTGCAGAGTAGCATTCTGGGAAGACGACACATGATAGCATATTAGAGAGGAAAGTATAAAATCAAATTCATAATGTAATTCATTCATGACAGTATCTAAACTTACATTCCTCTCCACCTCAATGAGTCTGTCTTTGACTTTTAGCAGTTCTCTGGTGGCTTCATGGCTTTCCTTCTCCCATTTACTGACAGCCTGAGGGTCTTCCCCACCTTTAGAGGGCGAGCTCTGCACCATCCTCTCCTCCTCCTCTCTCTGCCGGAGGGCCTCATAGTTTTTCTTCACCTGGGGATGAAAATAGTAAGCCAGCAAAATTAAACAGTGTGGTATTTGAAATTTCAATTCCTGTGACCGCCTGCTCCTAGTTATAAACAAGAGTTCATGGCTCATGTTTTTTTTCACAGCTTTGGATTAGATTTGTGTCAGCAGGTACAAAATACAAACGCCTCCCTGAAGGAAAGCAGACATCTCCTATCCCACATCACCCCTTATAAATAGATAAACTGCAGACAGAAACGGAGAGTGGATAAAATAAATAATGCATCGGCCTTGACAAGTCCATGATGTTTTCATTGTTTCTAGTGTTTGAATGTACGAGAAAGATACTGGGACACGCTGATCTCAAGTGGACGAGAGAGCATATTCAAGTTTTTAATAATGGGGTTTTCTTTAATGTGGCAGTGCTAAACATCTGTAAATGAAACAAGTTATTTATTCAAGTATTTAAAAAAAAAAAAAAATAGGGGCAAGTTTACATGTTTCAGGCTTGGTTTAGTCTGCCATCCAGTTTTAAGATGCCTTAACACCCACTCACATCCTGAGTCATTTGACCTCAATAAATGACATGATAGGGCTGGGCTAGGAGACCCACACCCGTTTTCACACCTTGGCTTGGGTGAATAGGTAGAGGGTCAACAGGGGGTCCATGACTCTCTTGCGGACACTCCCACAGGGTTTAAAATCTGAGAATCTCAGTTTAGAACTGAAGCAGCTTCTCGAATGAGAGGTGAAACATCTTCAAGAAAACTTAAGTCCAGACGCTTTTCTTTCTTAGATCTTTAAACTACGATGACCTGGATGACTGAGAACCTTCACAGACATATTCAGGCATCTAGTTAGGACGCCCGATGGGAGGAGACCTCGAGATAGACAAGACAGACTGGACAGATCAGGAAAGAGATCACCCAGAAAGAACTAGAGCGTGTGGATGGAGACAATGACACCTGGAATAGTCTGGTTAACCTGCTGTCAGCAGGACAACCCCACTTCAGATAAGAAGACAGCAGACTTTCAGACACAAATCCATATTTTTAAAAGATCCATTTGTTTTCTTACTGACCGTTTTCAGCTCCTGGCGAAGCTGCTGGTTAAGGTTGGAGGACTCCTGCAGTCTTGCCTCGAGTGCAGCAATTTTCTCCTCTTTGATCTCCAGAGTTGATTTCAGGGTCGACTCCAGTTTGGTTTCCAGGAGCTTAAACCTGACGATGAAGGTTCAGGTCAGTCCAGATGAATGCTTGTTTTTGCAAAGTGAGTTTGTCAAAGAAAGGCTAATTTAAAATCAAAGCACGTAATTTAAACCAAACCAGAGACTATTTATTTTAAGCCTCAACTTCAGTGCTTTTTAATAATTCCAATTCCACCAAGCTGACTTTCATTTGAGCCGAATCTCAGGATGGTTTAGCTTTTGTGTGAATATAATATAATACACACCTGTCGTCTGAGCTCTCGTCATGCAGGAGCCTCTCTTTGTTAAGTCCAATCTTCTCCAACTCATGCGTCAGTTTCTCAAGATCATTGGTCATCTGCTGAGTCCGCAGCTTCTCGCTCACAAGCTCCTAAACATACAATTACATGCTTTTGAATTCCATATCAGCAACAGATATAATTTATTAAAAATGACCCAAACAAATTGGTTGCAAAGTAAATTAAAAGGGATATAAAAACAAATTTTTAATCACAAATTCTTAATTTTATCCATATTTGTTTCAGTATACAATGAATGGCCACTACAATATATAAATCAAGAGGTTTAAAATGTTTTAATATAATATTTGCAGATGTCGGACAGTCTAACAGCTCTTTTTACCTCTCTGAGAGTGACAAGGGTCTTCTTATCGATCGTGGCCTGTTTGACAAGCTCCTTTTTCTCCCTTTCCAGGTCCTTTACTCTCGTACAGGAGTCCCTAAAAAAGATCATCTCCTTGCCCATCGTCCGATTTTCCTTCTCCAAGGTAGCAATGCGCTGGTTGCTATCATCCAGCGTGGAGTCGCGGATCTCAGCCTGCTGCCTCAGTCGCTTGTTCTCCTTCTCCAGGAGCTTCTTGTCTTTCTCTAGCTGAGAGCTTTCCAACTCCAGAGCCTTGTTCTGGAGGAGAAGCAAATGTAATGGAGAATCGATGGTTAAATATGATTTGGGATTAATCTTTGTCTGAATGTCTTGTTTGGCTGAACATGGACAAAGAATAGCTCAAAAGGTCAAAAATGTATATGACAAATAACCTAGGTTAATCCAACTCAGCTGGAAATGCGCAATAATTTCAAAAGAAACTAAAAATAATCAGTGGCAGTACAATGCTCATTAAGCACCAGATCGTTTTTCACTCCTTTGGATTATTTAGGAGCTTTTAGACTGCTCTGTCACAACACGGGACATTCAGTCTGCTGAAACTACATTTTTTTGTGCCAGTGTGACTGACCCCATTAATCAATTCCAACAAAAGTAACAGACATCTAGAGCTGTCCCACTAGTTGGCATATATTTGAACTAGAGGAATAACTGCAAGTTTCTCTGTAAACTGCCTTTAATTCAGTCATTTTCGGTCTATTTTCCACATTTAAGCATAACCTACCTCCTGCTCCAGCTGTTCGAGGCGTTTACTGGAGATCTTGAGCTCCTCCAGGTTACGCTGGAGGGACTGATTCTCAGACTCCACCTCTTGCAGCTCTGCCTCCAACTGCTGGATCTTCTTGCTGCTGTTCTCTAAAGCCTTCTGTAAGCGCTGGTTCTCAGTATCTAGGCCCTGGTAGCTCACCTGGGAGAGGAATAGCCAGATTAGGAAATTCAAATCATCCATGAACTAGTTGTGCTTCTCCCTGAAGACAACTATATGTCAGATCCCCTGTAACAGCATTCAGTGATGATAATAAATTACAAAATGGATTCTTCACATTCTTAAATAAACTGCTTTTATTTCTCATAGAAATTTATTCCCAGTTACATGTCACTTGTCTTCAACCACATATGTATCCACTGTATGAGCAGTATTACCTCTAATCTCTCAGTCTTCTTAGACGAGGCTTTGAGCAGCTCCAGACTGCGTTTCAGCTGGCTCTTCTCGCTCTCCAGCTCCCTGTTCTCGGCCTCCAGCTGAGCAGCTTTAGCCCCCGCTGACCGGAGACTCTCAGCTGAACGTCGAAGCTCCAGGTTCTCCTGCTCCAGTTGAGCGTTTTCTTTTTCCAAAGCCTCCAGCTGGAAGACCATGTTTTTCAGAGTGTCCAGCTTCTTCTTCAGGCGGCGACCCTCTGCCTCCAGCTCACTGTTCTCCTTCTCCAAAGAAGCCACCTACACACACATAAGAAACAAAGATGAGAAGTAGAGCATTTGGCAATATCACCAAATTCTTTGTTTTCATGTTACTCCAACAATTGCTTCAAAAAAATAAAAAATAAAAATAAAAAATCAGAATGTAATAAGAGGATGATAAATCCAATGTTACTGAAACTGAATCATATGGGAAAATACTGAAAACTTGCAGACACCGTCACAAAATGCACCTGACCTTTTCACAGGTGATTCCAAGACTGGCAACTTTCTTCTGCAGGCTCTCGTTTTCCCTTTCCAACTTCTGTATCTGAATTTCCAGCTCTTCTGCTCTCTCTCCTTTCTCCTTCATAACTTCAAGCTCTTTACCTGCAAAAATAAATGTTTACCAACAACTAGAATGTTTATCCATATTTATTTATTTTTTATTGTAGATGAGTTGCTGCAGCAATAAACATGTCACTTACGCAGCTGTTTCCTTTCAAACTCCATCTTATTTAGTTTGGCAGTTGTCTCACAGATCGACTCGTGGAGAACACGGTTCTCTTTTTCCACATCCTTGACCCGGGCCTCGGCACCCACCTGGCAGCGCTGACGCAGAGACGACACGGTTTGGCTCAGGTGCTTGTTCTCCTGTTCGAGACCCTTCATCTGGAGAGCACATGTCAGTTTTATCAAAGGTTAACAGGCAACTTTAAGATAAATGTTTTACTTTTGGGTGAATTCTGTGCTTAGTGACCATTTTTGCTCCAGCCAATGCTGGAGAAAGACTTTCATTTAGTTTCTTTAAGTTTAGTTATAAACCTTAAAATTCAAAAGCCATCAAGAAGGGAAAACTAATGACGTGTTTTTAAAAAAAACAAACAAACAGAAAAACATATTAGGAGTATGCAAAACTGCAGTTCGTGTATTTTGGAACATCACATTAGCCACATCTCATTATGTTCACAGCCAAGTGCATAGATTTTGCTGCAGTAATCACGGTGTTCTCTCTCTCTGTAGCTAATCAAGACCGGATGTTACAAATCAGACACTTAACCTAATCAAACGTGTCAGATTCAGGTCTAATGGCTCCAAAGTCCCTGCAGACGGACAGCGAGCTAGCGCATCTGGGCGACAGAGTGCCAGAAATGTGTTCGGTCAATAAAACATTAGTTTTCCACTAAACAGTTTTTTTGGAGCCAAATGCAAATCAATTGCACAGAGATTGCTTTAAAGAAAAGTAGAGACTTCAGTAAATTACACAGCCTAGTCTTGTTATTTTAATGGAATTTCCTGGAATGAGAGTCAGTAACGGTTTTGTGGAGAGCACAGTGTCTGTGTCAGAGCCCCATTTGTATTAATGAGTCTGAGACTGCCCAGTAGACTGGAATGTTAAATACATTCTAAAAGGCACAAAATTATTGTGCAATTGGTTTTCAGAAAAGTTGGTTTCTATATCTGTCAGTGAAGTATCATTTTTGAAATCATCACCTGCAGGATTTAACTGAAATCCAAGGCGCTGCTATGGAGTCAGCGTTGGGGGAGAGATTTAAATCAAGGCCAGGGTCAGCTTTCCAGTGCTTATTAGTTTTTTACCAAAAAAAAAAAAAAAAAAATCCACTCCAAGTTATTATTTTTGGGAAAATATATATGTTATAGATATTTTAGGCATATTTACATCTTGGTAGAATATGACCACTCCAAAATATATTTGGATTACTGATTTCTCAAAAATAGTGCACCTTATTTTTTTTACTGATGAGGTGTCATTTCCTGTAAGCGTGTGCGTACCTGTCTCTCTGAGTTTTCTCTGAGGGTTTCCAGCGTCTTCTCCAGCAAAGCCTTCTCCTTCATCAGGTCAGTACTGAGAGACTCGGCACTGCGGAGTGATTCTCTGTCTGCTGTCAGTTCGCTCTCCAATGACTCCAACTGTAAAAAAATAAAAAAATTGGGGATTTTTGTTCTGGGGATAGAGTTATTAATCCATAACAAATGCCGAATACGTCACCTCATTCTGTCACTACTCTGCAGATAGACACATAGAAGCGGCTGTTCGCACATTAAAAGTGAATATTACTGCTGCTCAGCTCTCCCAGCAGCTGCATTCACATTTAAAGTGTTCTGGCTCCTCAAGTCACAGTAAAAAAATCTAACTCTGGATTTTCTCTTTGTGAGAGACGAACACAATTTCATGCCTTTTATTAAACGGCCAGAGAGAGGCTTATGTTTCTGAAATAGCTGAGAGCCTTCTCTTAGCAAGGGGCATTGGTGTGTCAAAGACTGGAAAAGAAAAGGCAAAGCAGGGCTCCCCAGATTTATAGGTTTGCTTTCAACCTCCTATCTACCCCTTTCTATACCCTCTCTCCTCCTTTCTCTCCATTTAATACTGAGTGAAAAGGTCTAGAGTCAAGTATTAGGATGATAAATTTTAGAGGAACTTGGTGCAATATGCTAATCTGATAAAGGACATAAATTTTAGTCCTAGAAAAACGGATGTAGAGCTGCAAATCTATACTAGAACACACACAGAACACCCACTTTATTTCAGTCATAGAAATTAACAGTGAACACACAGGGCCTACATGTGAAAATAACTATATATCCAGTTTTTATTGGGGAGGAAATCAAATCAAATGTACATTTTTTAAATTTTGTTATGAACTTGGTGTACAAGCAGGAATTCCCCTTCGAATAACATAATCTGAAGCACAGTCATGTGTATAACTTTACTGAGTCATTCAACAAACATTAGATATGTCCAAACCGAAAACAGGAATTTACTTTCAGCTAGTTCCCACAGAGAACAATAATAAATATGATGTCAATTTCTTACTTTCTTGCTCAGCTTCTGGTTTTCTTGGTTAGCCTTGACCAGTTTTGTCACAGTGTCCTGACTGGCTGCTGCTCTGAGTTCCTCAACAGTCTTCAGCAGGGTCTGGTTGTCTTTCTCCAGCTTTAGCAGACGGCTTGACGTTAGCTCATTCACCTCCTCACCCAGAGACTTCTGAGGGGCTGAAAAAGATGGATTACAAATAGCAAATGTTACTAAATCCAAAGCGCTCCGTTTCGATTTTCTGAGCTCAAGTAAAACTCATTAAAAGAAGCCAATCACCAAAACAATACTTGGCAATACTGACGTTCCAAGTACAAAGGAAACATAATTAATAGAAAGATCAACAGGTCTTAAAGCCTTTAAAGTGCCATTTTAACAAACAAACTGCCACACAAAGTCTTTATCCAGATCCCTGACTTGTTAAACCTCTTAACCACTCTTATAATCCAAACGCACCACTGATCTTTCAGGAGCGCTTGAATATTACTTACAAGTCTTAACCAAGTGGAAAGAAAACCCAGTGGAAGCTAGCAAATGCACAAGGGCCATAGGGAAGATGCCAGGATTAAGAGCCAATGACCACAGTCGTACCACTGTCGGGCCATCTGAACCCTTAATCTTGGTCCACTCAGGTAACTGCCGGCAGCATTTTAACTCAACATGCTATTTTTCGACTATTCCACTTCATGGCTCTCCTCTAACCTTCAGTTAGCTCTGGTGTCTTTGATAATTGTTCCAGCTCCCATCCAAGGTGCAGGGATTCATCCATGCTCTGTTTCTGGGCCATCTCAAGCACAAGGTTCTCCTCTAACAGCTCCTCCATTCGCTTACGGTCCATGTCCCGCTCCTGGAGAAAAAACAAAGTGATTCGGGATGAAACAAAAGTTGAACACATGACACAAGACCTTATAAATGTATGTTATGTTTTTTTTTGTTTTTTTTTTAAACTTTACTACTGATTAAGATTTGTTTTGAACCTCTCACCACTATTTGTACTTTCCAAACAGCACCGATACTGAAACACTGACTCAAAAAATGCATCATCATACCATCTCCAGGTCGTGGATCTTGGATTTGATCTGCAGATTCTCCTTCTCCAGGAGATGTAATTTGTCAGACCGGGTCCTGCTAGCATCCAGCTGCTCCTCCAGCATCGTCTTAGTCTCCAGCAGAATCTGGTTGTCCTCCTTCAGCTCCTACAGAAAAATTCAGCAGGTAATACAAAACTACAACTTGTATATGTTGTTCCCTCTTTAAACAAAAACTTAGATTTAAATTAAAACTATTGCACACTATTCCACGGTTTTATATATGCATGAATCTTTATATGTGCAAATGGCACAAAGTATTCATCTAAAAAAGTGTTTTCTGTTAGATTTATAGTTTTTATTTGAGAGAGCACAAACAGTAGTTCAATTTATAATTCAAACATCAATACGTATTTAAACATGACCACAGATTTTGCAGTATAGATAATAAGATGCATCTCTACTGGTTACATAATGTGCGCACTTATCACAACACTGCCAATGTAAACTAAAGTTATTAATATTTGGCTTCGAGATAATGTTTGATCTGTATGTGCAGCTGCGTACCTCGACTCTGGCCTTGTAGAACTCGATGTCATGAAGTCTCTCCTTGTATCGGCTCAGCTCGCTCTCCAGCTTGTCCACACGTATCGCTTTCTCTCGGAGAGAATCCAGCTCGTCACGATAGGCCCGAGCAGACCGAGCATCTGACAGCAGCTGATAGCTCTGAAGGAGGCAAACAAATGCAGAGCATGATTATCTGGATTCATAAAACAAAGAGCAAACTGAAATAAAGAATTTCATGGACAAAGAAACAAACAACCAAAAAATGCTTAAAAAAAACAAAAACAACAACAACAAAACTTGGTGAATCTGTAATCATGTAAAAATACACTATTAGCAACCAACTTAAGTTTCTTCTGTTACATAAACAGATCAGGCCAGAATGAACTCTCCACACAAACACATCTGGAAGCACAAGAATTATCCTCATGCACCTTGTTTACTGCAGTTCACCAGTCAGCCTGTCGCCCATTTCCTATCAAAGGCCATGTGAGGCTGCTGCTTCACTAAAGATAGCTCTAATAGCCTGTAATGAGCTAAGTCACCTGCTGGTTGATTAAATCCTGGCAGAGCTGCACAAACACAGGACTTAGAAAGAGGCAGACAGAGCAGGTGGAGGGGACATGTAGTCACATGAATGTTTGTGTGTTATGTGTGCATGTAGGTGCACAAGCATGGACGTCAGTGGAGACGTTACCTCCTGCTGAAGTCTCTTAAGCTCGACCTCCATGTTTTCAAGCTCCTGCCTGGTGTCCAAAAGCTGCTCACTCTTCTCCTCTCTGCAAACGAAGCAGAAAGGTTAGCAATGAGAAAAAGGTCAGAAACATTAAGCTTTACACTGAAAAACCACATGCCAAGTGCAGATTCCTATGCATATCAGTTCTCGGGATGCACAAGAACATTCCCTTAGGGCTGTTTCCATTTCAAAGCTTTCAGCTACAGTAAATCATTTACAGGTGAAACACAGAACTGAATATATGAACAAAATAAATGATGACAATAGTAGTTTCAGTAGGTAGACAGAGAATGTCAAACTTATTTTATATCGTGGGCCGCACGCAGCCTACTTTGATCTTAAGTAGGCTGGACCAGTAAAACTCCTCTGTGTCAGTATAAAGACATTTTATTACACATTTAATACATGAAATATATATATTTAAGTCGATACAACATTGAGTTTCAGTTTTTCTACACGATAAAGAAATGCTGCTGTAGTGAATGATAGAAAGCATGACTTTACACAGTTCTAGAAGCTTTTTGCCCATACTGTCCTGTAATTATTAAAACAGAAAGCTTGTTTTTGGTGTACTATGAATGGTCATGGTGCAGCCCTTAATAATAATTTAAAAATATAGTTAAAAGTCCAAAATTTATGCCCCCCTTTTTATTTTCAACGCCGCCCCTCGGACTGCAGCCTTTGCTGGGTTGATCGTGGATTATGTTTGATGCCCTTTAGTCTATGTAATTTGAGTAGAAGTATTCAGCAACAGACAGCAGTAATGTAAACTGAGTTTCAGGGGTTAAACTCTTAAAACCATCGTCAACTATTTGAAGGCCACGAGTCAGTTTTACGCATTAGTTGTGCTCAAATTCCAGCTTTGGTTGTTTTTATCTTAGAAGGTTCTTTGCAACCAGCCCTTACGTCATTTAGAAAAAAAAGAAAAAAAATACAAAATCATTTGATGCCATTAAATCTTTGTGTCACATGTGTCATAGTAAGTGATATGAATCAGTTAGGTATTCAGTCCAAGTGGATCACTGTGCCACAAATTCCTCCCAGGCCTTCTTGTAACATCGTGTCCATGAGAAAGGAAAGAATAACCACTCAAAAAATATTGTGTCTGATGTGTATAAGCTGCAGCATCTTGCCCTATTCAGCTTGACAGCATATTTTGAATAACACCCATAGGAAAACAATCGCAAACAACTAAAAAACAGAGTTCAAGAGTTTGCATATGTCAACCTTTTCCTGAGACTTAAACCCCTGGTGTGCTTTGGAGCAGGAAAAATAAATACATAAATAAATAAAAAGAGTGACAAAGTTCTGAAAGCTGGGATGGAAACTACAGGATTCAAATTATTACTCTCTTTTTTTCACATCAACAGTTGGGTCCACCTTCTATCCAAGACTGTTCTGTAACATTTATTTCAATGACAGTGGAGTAGGGCAGCCTGACATTTGCTGTCTGTGTGTTGCAAAGTCTCCCAGCTCCTTCCATAGAGAGTAGCCTTGAAGGAAAGTGACTACATTCCTGAGATGCTGCTCTCTGTGTGCATGTTTTTGCATAAACCTGCTCCAATGAACATTTGATGGACTATTTGATTACTGCTCTAAGGGGTCTCTGTCCATCCTAATAAGAAAAAGCATCCTTTAATTCGTTCACATTCTTTCTTCCAAGGTTCACGTTATTTAAGATGCTAGTAAATGCTGATGCACAAATGTCCTTTAACCCATTTCTGTTTTCATTTCATTCTTGCCCAATAGTCACACAAACCTGTCAACACCACCCACAGAGATTAGTTTTGAACTCTCATTATTAATGCGTCTGAGTCTGGTGACTATTCGAATGGCTTAACACTCCTTGCATGCACAGACAAACAGTTGTGTGAGTTGCCATATTCAAGAAGCCAAGAAACAAAGAAACCTTTATTCCTAGTCTAACAAATATCTAAATATCCTCCATCTGTTACTCTGGTGTTATTTTCATAGCTTTAATTCTTTGTTATATAAAAAAACAAACAAAAAAAGCATACTCTTGTCTTGTCTAAGAACAAACAAAAGCGTTCTCAGTAAAAAATATAGCCTTAAAATGAAAAGTTAACGCAACATATAGAAACATTAACAAAAGCAGACCACTGTGGAAACACTGAACCACCCCCCACCCCTGACTGGTCTCCTTCAGACACAAGACCAAAAAGCAGACACACACACACAAACACGTATATGGAAAGACACTGTCTGTGTATGTGTCTGCATCCACAGACACAACAAACAGTCTTCCTCTCCCTTAAAAACGGCACAGTAATCATGTGACCAGACTAAATCAGAATGGACAGTCGGGCTTTTTTATTCCTTGTCACATGACAATAATCTTTCTATCACAGACACAGCAGCGCTGTAGCAACACTATAGCAACCGACAAACAAAATACATCTTGTTCTTGTTACATTATACCCCTGTTTAAGTTGACTGGTCATAAATGTGGGTCAAAAAAGGATAGATAAGAGAAACACCTACAGGGATTGATGTCGACCCATTCCAGCACAAAAACTAAGAAAACTAGTTTAAGAATAAATTGTTGAAGAACCATAACTTAGTCCTTTAGTTAGGCCTCATACAAACATTTTTTTTTTTAAAAGCAAACAAAACAACATACAGAGATTGACTGATTCAATGTACCATTTTCTAACAAACTGTTTAAACTGGAGTGAGTCTACTTGGAAAAAAACAGGAAACACTCAAACAGTTAAAACTGAGAAGTCTAATCCATGAGGTAGCACATTAGCAAATATCACCTTATATCCAAGAGACGAAAAACCTGTGCCCGTGACAGCCTACATTATACATTAACAAAATGTGAATATTCTGAATAGGTTTACCTAAATAGCATAATTAAATCCTTAAAATTATTATTTGCTTAAATAAATATATTTAACATTTCAAAAAGAATATGGACACCTGCTCACACTGGATGAACTCCAATGTTTGTCATTTGTTATGGAGTTCTAGCCATGTAAACTAAGCTTTAACTGGTAGGTAGTTGGACTTTTCTACACATTTAAGAAGTGCCCAGGACCTTCTCTGACTCAAAATGGGTCTATGTGTAATAGATAGCTGTCATTTCTCACAATTTCATAAAGAAAACTAAGGTACACCTGACTGAAACCCTACATGAACAAAACCACTACTACGACTACTTAACCCCTTTACGGTGAGCTAATAATTTTGTCAGCGCAGGGCTTGTATTAATTTAAATGCTGGTATGGTGACAGACTCACTTCTATCCAGAAAATTAGATCCACTCAAGTGTGTAAACAATTTCCTTGACATAGGCATGTTATCAGTCCTCACACAGACTATCACTGGAATCCAATTCATGATTATTTCAGCTGGGACAAAAACATGAAAATCAACCTCTTTAGAGCAAAACAGTTCCTGCAAAGTCATTAAACAACCACACCAACTTCAAGGCACCAGTCAGTCTGTTAGGACAGATACAAGTTAATTCGTGCAACACTGAAATGCTTCCACTTGAAGTGAACAGCAAAAACATCAGACGGTCCATCTTCTAACTGATCCATGTCATCCATTAAGTCTTTGTCTGGTGGAAGCTTACAGCACTTTAAAAAGGAAGCTCTATTATTCATAAACTAAATTCAAAAGGCCTCTTTAAGGTTTCTGAGAATGGCTTCACTCTTTTGTGTTTGGCTCATGACAACAACGAAGGCTAATGAAAATAATAAGCAGGCCGAGAGGAAATGGACTGCAACTCTTTGATTAAATATCCAGTTGGACTTTGTCCTTTTCTCACCATGAAGGTGATTGCTGATCACGAAGAATCTGATGAAGTTCAAATACAGATCCTGATGACCGTGCAACATTTTATCTGCCCAGTTCAGATCACATTTGTGAAACTTGCTAGAGTAGGAAACAAAACTGGCACCCAGAGATATTCACTTACAGTTCTAGCTTCTTTTTTCTGTTCCTATGCTTAATTTAGATAATTTAAAAAGCTGATATGGTGGTTGCACTCACAGTTCCTGCCGAAGGCGTCTTATCTTGGCCTTGGCATCAGCCAACTCCACAGAGAGGTGCTGTCGGCTCTCAGTCCTCCTCATGCTGGGAGAGTCACCGGGAGACTGGGTTGGACAGGGAGCCAGTGGAGAGAGCTGCACACAGTCTCTCTCCTGGGTAAGCTCTACTATAGTCTGGATGGGAGCAGAAAACAGAAACAGGTAAGGTGTTGTGTAAATGCTAAGAGGGAAAAACAAAGAGAAGAGCAGATTCACTGATTCAATGAAAAGACTCCCACCACCCAAAAACTAGAACGGAATAAAAAGTGCACAGAGTCCCACATACAGCCCATTTTGATCTACTGCCCCCGACAGGAAATGGGATTTTAATTGAAAGCGGCTGGACTACAGTGATAATCTGGAGGCTATTAGAACCCCCTGAAACACACTTAATAACACACACACACACACACACACACAATTCAGCTGTATCTGTCATTAGGATCTGCACCCCATGGGTTGGAAACTCAATGACGCACGTAGTCAAAGTCAAACACACACCCCCACCATCCATGCGACAGTTAACAGTTTCAACCCTTCCTTCCTGAGGTTTCTCTCGTGTGGTAACATAAAAAAAAAGGGAAAAATTTCCACATTACCCTGTCACAAAGTGACCTAAAGTTTTAAATCAGCAAATCTCCCCCCAACAACAGAGTATTTTTATCCATTAAATTTACTACACTTCCCTGTTCTTTGCACCGCACTGTTTATGTACTTTGTCATTTTGCTAATAAGCCTCAATAAGACGCACACAGTATGTCAGTTACCTCGAGCTGTGTGTCCCTTTCATCCACCAGGCGCTTGAGGTGGAAAGCCAGGTTTCTGGAGAGGCTGTCCAGGTCCTCTGGAGGTATTTCCCCACTTTCCAACCACTGCAGGTCCACTACATTTTCTTGGTTGTGAGTCACCTAAAATTACCATCATATTGTCAATACAGCTTTAGTGAATGTAACTGTCAACACCAGCTAACAGGTTTGGCAAGGCTTATAACATTTTCTCTGTTGTGTTTGCTGTGGAGGAGAAATACCTCTTGGATATGTGATGCTATGGCAGCTTTGGTGTCAAAGTCCAGAGTCTGGATACGCTCAATGTACTCTTCCTTTTTCTCACACTGCAAACAGAAAGAGGAGGCAAACGTTAAATCTCTAAATCTTCAATGGAGAGAAGAGCATGCTATTTGAGATGTGACATAGTCGATAGGGTTAATTGGGGGTCCAGAGGAGGTTAGCAGGCCAACAATGTAAACATGAGCTGCAATTATTTACTGAGTGTAATTAAATGCTCAAATGAAAATCTTATATATCAGACAGATAATAAGACTAAAAACAGTTGAGATAAGCTCTTGAACTTGTAATTCTGATTAGTAAATTAGGCATCTGCGTGTTTTAATGCAGCCTTGTGGTAGGCACATTATCAAGTTGCAGTTAAGTGCATGAACACAGGTGCAGCTTCATTTGCATAAAACAATGGAGTTGGTGAAAGGTCAGTGGCTTTATCTGAAGAGCAGTGAGTAAGAGCTGAATGCAGGCTTTGTCATAAGACAGGAAAAGGTCTGCATTGTCATTCATTACACAGTGTTAGCTGTATGATAGAGTTAAAGCTGGCAGTAAATCAAGGAGGACTGGAACAAAGAGATTCTGGATGGAGAATTAAATTGCAACAGTATAACCACAGAAAAATAACACTAATAACAATGATATCTATTTGACCTCTTCATAAAATATCATCTTAAGTTGATAGTTGTCTGTTATGGAGCTTCTTAGGTTATAAATGGATGAAACCTGTATTAAATGTGGAGTGTTTAGGTTGACTACACTGAGCTCTTACCTGGACAGCACAGCCTAGTAGCAACAGCAATAGTTTCTTCATCTCTTCCAGCCCTTGCTCTGAAGGAAGACACGAGACACCACAGAGGAAACACGTTAAACATGTCTGCATAAAAACCCAAACAAAATTCCTGTGAAAATCAAGGAGACCGTTTGTTATGCGTGTCTTGTTACTCCTTTTACTTGTCTGGCTTTGCATTCAGCTTTTGTGGTTTATTAAGGAGTAAAAACACACAGAGGCTGGTTAATAAGTGCTACTGATTGATGTTTAGTATTTTCCACAGCCTCTTCACCACAAGCTCAGATTGATTACATGATGTAGGTCAGTAACTAATTAAGCTTTTTTTCTTTCAATTGGAAATAAAATTTACTTTGTTAAGGCTTGTGTGTCCAGGGCCAGATTCCCTGTAAAAATCACGATATAGTAGATTCGGGTTAAAACACCAGCTTTACCTTATTTTAAGATAAAGGTATAAAATCTTTCCCACATTTAATTCCAATAAGGATACATTCTTGTGTTGTTCCTGTTTCCCCTTATAAAACCTTTCCTCAGATACAGTGACACACTGTTTTCCACAGCACAGTGGGCTGGCAGGGTGAACACCCAGTACTTCCACATGTCAGGACATATTGTCAGAAACTGCTGAAACCCACAAACAGCTGCTTGCCTGCTCAACAGGCCTGAGCTCATCTGTGTGAGTTGGGGCTGAACAACAGCAAACCAGGTGGTGCATGTTAGTGTTTGTGTGTGCATGCCGTACACTGAGTAAGTGGTATAGTTAATGCTAGTTGAGGGCATCTGTGTCTCTCTGTGCTAAGACTGTTTCCCCCCAGTTCATAATCAGAGTGTGTGTGATAAGCCAGCTCATCCTGCGGCCCAGGGGGGCTAGCAAGTGCTAACACTGTCCTCCTAAAATGATAATAAATCCAGATTAGTGACAGCATGTTCTCGATGTAGGGTGGTCTGTTTTATGGGCCAATCATCACAGCTAAACAGCAGGTATACACAAGGACAATTTCATCAACAACTTTAATCTTCGTGGGACTTTCCAAATGACAAAAAAAAAAAAGATTAGAATAAGATGAATGAGTAATGAAAGTACCTTTAATGAAGCACTGAATAGTAAATGTTGGGTGGGTGAATGAGCTTTGAAACAGCAAAGGACACTGTTGTTGCTTCTGGATGGCAAAATAGACACTCCCATTGCAAGTGCCTATTCAGCTAATTTACAGATTTCCCTTTACAAATCAATTATGCTTCATTCATCAGTCTTGAATCGGAGGCACACAAGTCAATATATTACCGAGTAGCACAGCATCTCCGCGCAACCATAACGTAACAGGTCACATTATATTTTAAACTGAATACCAATACAATAATGATAAAAACTACTGCACCCTAGGTCCAAGATGAATTCTTTATATGTAGTTTGAATTTAAGGAACAAATCAATGGAAATTTAAAGTGAAAGGTGATGCTGAGCTGCATAAACTGTTCTGTTTTCACAAATATAATGAAGCCCTGAGCCTTTTGAGAAATGACTAGACACGTAAGAATCCAAATAAGTCAGATAAGATATTAAACTCTATTTAATCTCCCAGCCCCTGTCTGTGTGACAGCCCCTGCCTCTGTGCCAGCTGCACTTTGTGAAATATCACAGGTAATAGTCATTGCATCCTGCCTCCAGGATGGTCTTCCCCAACATCCTTTCCCTAAAACTGCCCGATCTTGTGTGCTAACTGCTCAACAATGTCAAGACCCGACTGTAACAACATTTACAGCATTACTGTGTGAGAAATTAACTTTCAGTTATGTTAAATATATGGTGAAGCAGGTCTCTTTTTTGTGCATTCAAGCTTGTAGAGCTGGAGCTTTGCAGCAGCCTTTTTCTTCTTTAGGCGTTTATTATAGAGCAGTGAATTTTTAAATGTTTCAATCATAATATGGAAATTCTCATGTAAAGGAATTTGAGCTGCCAAGGAAATGTGTGGCCGGTTGCTGACAGCTCAGAGGGAAACTTTCTAACCTACTGGTATAGAAATCAGGTGAAAGCTGAGATGACAGTCAGGTGAAATGGCCTTCAGATAAGAAGGCCAGGTGTTTTTCCACAAATCCACTGTGCATACTGCACACATTTTAGAAGAAAAAAAACCCCAACTGAACATATATGTCATGTTATCCATCGGTTTTTGAAAAAGGTCATTTTCACAACCTATTATCATTAATTAAAAAATACTTATAACTCGAAATAACTGCATCTAGAAAATAACCAGTGCTTTGTTTTAAGATTGAATACTGAAGAGAGGTTAGTCACTCATTATGAAGCACACACACACACACACAAAAAAAAAGTGAATTTGGGCCTAGGAGGGTGAGAGATAAAACTAATTCTTAGAGCCACTGGGCTTAACAATAGTCTATTAGAGCCATAGGAACCTATTCTAGTAAGGGAAGGGATTTAGCTCAGCAAATCGACTGAAGCAACCAAGGAAAGATAAGGGGCCTCATAGGATAAATAATTTATACCATCAGCGAGAGCAACCGAGAGACAGAGAGAACAAGAGGGTGAAACGGTAAGAGGGGAAAATGGTAAGAGGGAGAGATGAAAGGAAGAGAGACAAAAGAGGGAAAGCACCACAGAGCACAAGCAACACAAACACAAGGGAAGAATATAGAAACACAGAAACCAAAAGAGACAGAGAGCAGGAGGAACGCAAAGAGGCAAGGTTGAAAATATAAAGAAATCTCCCTCTAGCAGCAACAGCAGCAGCTCCTGGCTTTTTGTCCTACATCACTTTCCTCCTCCCTTCTTATCCACTCACTTCATCCAACCATTTATTCTTTGCAACACCCATCCTTTCTTCCTTCCTCTAACATTGTTATAGTTGATCTGCACCTTCTGAGACTGAGCACACTCATCTAGGCTTCCTTTTTCGCCTCCTTTTCCTCCACCCTCTTTTATCCTTTAGGCAGGAAACAAGAGGTCAGAAGGACAGTTACCAACCCTTCTTCCTGCAATGCCACTGCAGTGTGTGGGAGGATGTGACTGAATTATGAGGAAAAACAAATTGTGCACTTCCATGTACATGCAAGCTCTGTCAGGACCCAATGGCATGCATGTCAGTAATAATACTGGTAACATGCAATGGTGATATTGCTTTGACATGATGCCAGAGTCTATTCAACCCAATCTCACTGGAGCGGAGGACAGGCAGAGCTGACTAAACCTTACTTAGAGATCATTTTAGAGCAATTGTGCTTTATCCAGCATTTCCTGCACATAGATTTTATTCAGGCAGGATAACCAGTTATATTAATAGCCACCAATTCCCCAGCTTTCAGAGGCTAACCCAACACTGGTTTCCTCTCCATCTACTCTGCTTATTATAGAGGCACAAGTGACCACAACACAGTAAAAATAGGCAGAACTTTTTTTTCCCCCTCAGTTTAACAGATTATCACATTCCTGTTTAAATTGCAGGTTTTGACTAGTGTCATCCACATGCTTCAACATATTTATTGATAAAATAAATATTTAATTTATATAAGGCAATTTTGCACATGGTTGTATGCTCAGACCAAAGGTAAGGCAAAGTCCTATTTCAAGTCTTGTGCAAGAAATTCTCATAAATACACAGTGGGCGATGCAAACAGAGCTAAATGTGCATCTCCACAAAAAGCTTCAGCAACACAAATAGTGTGAGTGCTGCTATATAGTGAGGACAGCCAAAGCACTGTGACTGATGTGACTTGAGCTTGATTTAGACTTCTGCAGGAAATCCACTTCCTAACTGATGTCACCAGTCATTGTTTCGGAAGGTGATATTTACCTTTAAATTTTGTCTTATGATGACTCCATCAGCTTTGTTTTTGGCCGCTGTCAGTGAACAGCATTTAACATTAGTAGGAGTGATGAAAAGAGAGGATGATAACTATAAACCCCCACTCAATTTGCCCAAGGAAAGCAGCTATACATTAGCTAAGATATTAGTGATGATAATTCACAGACTAAGACAGACTAAACAAAGGACCTACTCTGTTTTTCTGACATGTGCACATAACCATACTGACCAGACACTACTTGCATGCACAAGGGAGTGTTTGTCTGTACATATAACCCTGCATGTTTATGCAAGGGGAGCTAGGGTTAAACCAGAGCCTTGAGGGGGGTACTACAGTGCATTCCCACTGTTCACTGTTGTGAAGACACCCCTCCCCCATCCACCAAACGCACATGCATGCACTCACACACATGCAGAGCTGTCCCCTGCCCCCTAATGGAAGCATAATAAAAGCCACATGGCCAATGACTTTCAGCTGGCAGTCACTGAGCCAGCAAGCCAAGCTCCACAGCCAGCACTTATCTGACTGGCTGCTGCCTTGCTGGCTGCTGATCTGATGAGCTACAGGGTAAAGAGCACTAAATGAATGAAGTCTTCCAGCTTGGTCTTGCTCACTTGCATGGAGCTTCACTCCACTCATGCACTGGGTCGACCTTAGTATCCTCTTAATATTTCCTTCAACCCTTCGAGGTGCTGCTGCGTGATAGTGTTAAAGACTGCCAAGGTGCTGTGAAAATGGCAGTGACGTATTCAAACAAACAGGGACTGACAGGGATTAATAAACACAAAGAAAGAGCAGTTATGAAATCTGTTGCCAATAATCCATAGACACAAATGTATTCCCTGCTTGCAGCCTCTTATTGTTCATTTATTTACCTTTCATGCTAGTAGGGGCATATGAAAATTAACAAGGGTAATTGTGACCACTGAAGAGTGCTGAAAACCCAAATATAACAAGCTGCTGTGATGAACGTATGACAAGGCAGCTGGGGGAGGATGGGTATTTAAAAGAAGGTACAGATCTTTCAGCAAGATCTGCGACCTGAGCCTGGAAACAATACACTGAAGAGCTGATGATTAAAGTTGCAGACATCTACACAAAAGCTCTGAACCTTTGCGTGGATACTGTTTTCCCAATGTAGAGCAACCAATCCAAAGATCTTTTAATGCATCTACTGATCTCCATTGGCTAAACACCACCACCCTGGAATGACTTTGATGCAAACATATTTCTGCAACCACTATGCCGTAATCTTAAATAATGACCTGCTGTTAGTTATATACTGTTTGGTGGCTTACTTAAGTTCATGCTAGAGTATCAAGTTTGCACTTAGGGCTGCACAGGTCAAGCTACATAAAATATCATGGTGTTGGAACATTTGATTCTGCACGACTGTTGCTTTTAAGTTGACTAAGACATATTAAGTTGCATAGCTGGGTGCACCAGGTCAAAGCTACGATGCCAAAGGGTTAAATGAATTTAACACTTTGGGTAATAGAACTCTACAGATGTGGTCATGGGCGACTTGCTTGTGGTGGAAAATGTGTTTTCACAACGCTTTCTGAGAAAAGAGCTGCAGAAAGATTGTGAAACCTATAATTGGTCCACTTCACATCACTGCAAAAATATAATCAACAGAGGAAAATGAAAAATGTTAAGTTTTGATTCAGTGTGGGTTATGAATGACATTTAACAGCTCATTATTGTGCAGAAAAAGAAAAAATAAAGGCACCAAAGAGAAAGCACATATGAAACATCAAAGCACTGGATAATTTTAGCAGGATTAAATTTGCATTCTTATGAAGTTTGGGGAGCTCTGCAATGTCAAATGTCCTCTTAGTGAACTGCCTGCAACACACTTATTGCCAGTACCACTCGGCTAGACTCAAATTAAAGCCGGCACAGGACAGGTCCGACTGTCAGTTGTATAACGAAAACGTACCATTGAGTACGCTGGCACTTACCAGAGAGGGGGTTCCGACCCAGTATCAGCACATTTGGTAAAGGCATCATCACCAGCTGCTGGAGACACTCCTGTCACACAAAAAAAGAAAAAAAAAATGTTCAGCAATGGAGTGCAATGTAAAATATTTGTTATTAAAAAATAATGGAAATTAAATTAAGCAACATAAATCTAAACCAAGACCAAATGTTATTTCAATTTGCCAGAGTTCTTGAGTATTGGACTCTAAAAAGCTTCAGTAGCACTCCATACGTCTATCAGAGCATAGTACCATCAAATTAGCATTAATTGTTTGTCAATACAAGGCTACATAGCAATAATTGAAATATTACAAGTTTGATCCACAGGGATTTGACAATGCGAAAGTAGGCAGGTGAGATGGACTGTAATATCCTTCTAAAGAAAGAAAATCGGATTTAGCAAAAAATTCATAAATTTTTAGGAGTTACACACTGGGCGAGGCAAGATAAATCAATAGTATCTGGCTAACCATGAGATTTTATGCATTGGTAGTGACTGCATGTGTGAGATGATGCAAGTGGCAGTGGTGCGCATGTGGGTTAAATAGCTGGTGTGGTTTATGCCGCAGGGCCCACTCTACTCACATTTCTATCATCATAACCAAAATGAAACAGAAACAACAAATTACACTCAGGTAGACAAATGCACCAATGTGTACATCTCCACATACTGACATTGATGCTTTTATTTCAGTCAAATTAAAGGTGAGGCAACAGTACACAAACAGCTAGCAACAAATGACTTTATATCACCGTAATAAGATGCCTAATACAATTTAAAAGGCTATATAAATTTGCTTTTAGAGGTCCACAAACATAAATAGATCATTTTTTACCCAAACATTGCTGCTCACGCTCTGTATGCAACTCTCCATTCTAGCCGGTCTCTTTCAGACCACCTTTCAGAAAAGCGCTGTTTGCCATGTATGGTTGGAACAAACAACAACGCAAAACACTACTGTTGGCAACCTGTGAACCTCAGTTCTATGAGAAGGTGAGCAGCCATCAGCCAGAGAAACCAGAATCAGGCAAATAGCGAGAACCTGCAACAGAAGTCGATGTATTCTATAGTCCACACTGTTTGGATGCCCTTACCATTTTCTCAAAGACCTGCAAAAAAAGGCAACACGGAAACAAACCAACTCCCTCCTAGTCCTCCTTAATTGGTTTCAAATTGGTCTTTCAGTTTCCCCATTTCTGGCCCTTGCTGTTAAAATGTCGATTAGCCACATTAGCCATGTAACAAAACAGCACTGCGTAGTTTCCTGGTAGTGGTGTGAAAATATTTAGTTTAATACATGAAATCAGTCTTTCTCGACCAGCTCCTCATGGACCATCAGTGGCTGAGCAAATCTGGCACATAATGACAACATCATTTATATCCACAAATGACATGGTGTGATGACGTCATCATGATGCCCATCAACCACCAGGCAACAGACTAAAATGACCCATTTTCATCATATAAACAGCATCTTCCAGCCCCATTTTTTGAGATCAAGTATATCAGTTTGCACAAAGCATGAAGATGTAAAATAATTTTATAGCATGACCTTGTACTAGTAAAAGTCATACATGTCAAGCATCTAACCAACTGAAGACTCATTGCGTTAAGACTTGTAGTAGGTGAAGCCGAAGCTACTACATAAGAATAAAAATGTTGGCCTATAGGATGATTGTTCTCTGCTTGAGGTCATTAAGCAAATGTATTACCTGGTGATACAGACAACCAAGAGCTGAACCTCAACAAGGTGTTTCAGACACACAATAACAACTATTTTTTCTGAAGTGGCAATTCTTTTTGACATGGGCTTTGTAAATTTGCAGATGTTACACATGCACAAAAAACAAAAATAACAATAAATGAAAGTGGACAAGATAGGCAAAAATTTAAATATGGCCTCCTTTAAAATACAATTTGTAATGCACCAAACCAAGTGTTCATGGTCTAAACCTTTAGAGCAGTGTAAACCAACTCTAAACCACATGTATGATGCAAAGGAAAAGACGGTTTCTTTAAATAGCATACACAAGAAGGTCAGCTAACTTTAATATTTCATATTTACCTGATGGCAGAGAACAACTTAAACTCAGATGAGTTTAAGTTGTTCTGTGCAGTGCACTGCTGCAGTCATGACAACGAGGCTTTTATTAGTACAAGGTTTTGCAGAAGTTCTGCGTGTGCAGTAATTAACTACTCTATACATACTCTGTGGCCTCACCGTAGAAGGGAAGAAAAAAACCCTGACGACATATGGCGAGTTCGACTGGCTAAAAATAGAACCACATCTGTTGCTGCTTTAAAACATTTAGGGAACTACACAATAAGATATAACAGGACATGATACACTTTTTGCCATCTTCGCTTTAATTAGGATCTCTTTACTGGGTAAGATAAAAGAAAGTTGAAAATATCTATAACATATGCATATATTTATGTACACAGAAGAAATTTCCAGATTTGCTTATAAAAAAAAATCTCAGTGCAGCTTCTCCCATCTCCACATAACCGTTTGTACACATGGCTGCAGTTTGAGGAACGTGTATGGGCCAATATATTTTTCATGTCAAGGGAAATTTATTCAGTGAGTTGCAAACACAATTTCAGCACTATTCTCCTTATCAGACACCCGCAGCAGAAGCAGCAGCTCTGACAACCTTTGTCAGATGTTTGGATTGAAGCAGAGAGAGACAGAACAACCGGTTCACGCAGGAAGATATAGAGAAGATGGGGTGACAGATGTTCAGTGAATTTTTCACTTCTGGCTTTAAACAGATAGCCGCACAGTCTGACAAATAAGGAGCTGTGACAAAAAGCCAGGGCTACGCAAATAATTATATTTAATTATGATTTTCCATTCCATTGTTTGTTAAGAGTGCAATAACTCATAATCAAAGTTACAAATAACAATAATATATTACAGTTTCATCTTCATGTAGTGAGGTACCCATGTGGTTGCCTGTGTTTAAAGATTGATATATTTGCATCTGACCAGAGTAGAAGAAGAAAATTATTATGGCTAAATTACGCAGCACTACAACATGCTTCACATGGTCTTAGCGTTTTTTGTTGTTGGGTTTTTTAAACTGTAATGTTTTAGTTGAAGAACATTATCAGACTCACTCATTTTCATTTAATAATTTGATAACAAATCGATGCACAGAGACATTTCTCTAAAATGGGGTAAAGGTGAGAGTAGGGGGTCGCAGTAACCGGCAGTAATGGTTATTAGGTCCGAAGCATGGTTGCCATGGTTTCATCCCAGTGGTGATAACAGCAGTGACCCTAGCCGCTACGTCTCTCTCCCTCTGTCTACACTGGTGTCTGAGCATGCACGGAGGAGAGAAAGGAGCCACCACACATTTCCAAAGCAAGTTCCAGAAAAGCCAACATTTAATTTCAGAAATGCAAATTATAACTTCCCGTGCTTTTCGTAAATGGCAATAAATGTTATAGCATTTTACAAGTACATAGTTAGCAATAAACAAATGCGGCAAATACAACACTGATAACGATGATAAAATGGAGCGATCTAACAATAACAGTGACCAATGTCTGGCTCTTCCCATCCGAAGCGACCAAACGGCCATAACGTCTGAAGGCTGAGACAGATTGACTCAACAAGCGTCAGACAGAATAATCAGCGTATCTCAGACGCCCACAGTTGGCATCTCACAGAGAGGCATTTGGTGTGCCTGACAGCCAATTCACCACGTAGAACTCATGACAGCCGCTTTCGGTGAAATTCATCAGACTTTAAAAGGGCAAAAATAGAAGCCAAAATGTGCATCAAACAAAACTACAGAGCTAGAGTCACTGTCTAAAATTTGGGGAAATTTGGGTCACTCTGCTTTATTATCTCTTTGGTATTCAGAGTGAATAAACACACACACACAGAGCTACACACCAGACTCACTCCTTTGCCGTTTATTATAGTACCACAAGTTCAGCCTGGGGGAAAAATATTTTTGCCTTTGCTTCTGTGGAAAGCAGACTCAAGTCTGAACCATTCTTGTGCCTTTTTGATGATAAAACATCACCAGCAGAACATACACTTTAGAAGGTCAACAGAGCATGTGCAAGTACAAAATAAATAATAAGGTCATCACTAGATTGACACAAACACACTTTCCCTACAACCACCTGTCCCACTCCTGACCACTGCTCCCCATTCATGCTCACACCTGTCCCCTTCCATGGTAGCATGCGTTTGCCTTGCAAGCTCTGGTTTCTCGCAGTATTGTTTCATGACATCCATGAAAATTAATGACAACTGTGTTTAGCGCTTTGTGTTCACACTCAAAGTATAGCTTTTCATTCGCAAAAGCAAACTTTCACTTTTTAAGGACCTAGGTTTATAAAATTATTTTGTTACTTGTTAATTTATTAGCCTGTTTCCACTGATGATTTGTAAACATAAATAACTATCGAGAAATAGATATTATAAAACAGTTCAATTGATATCAACCCACTTATGGCCCATAATTACAGATTATGGTTAACCAAGTCAATCACTGGTAAATGTGAATGAGGTTAACTACCAGCTGGTGCTCTCTTGCTAGCAAAGCCAATCATCTGGAAGTGGTAAATAAACTGTTGTGTCCCTTTCCCACTCTTGACATCCAATATTTGGGACTCACCAATCTCAATGTGTTCCACAATGTTTGTGTTACAACATGTTAAATGTGCAATAGTAATTATGTTATTAATTTGCAGCTTTTAAGGTAAAAAGCAGCTTATACTGATGGATTTGTGTCAGTGCATGACCCATGTTGTGATTTGGCACTACAGCTGTATTATTCACCGATTCATCACTCAACTTCCTCTTCTGCTTTGTTAAAGACTTTACAAAAGAATGAACTACACCGTGGACAGTTTTTCATTCTGTTCTTCCCCCACTGACACTGAAAAGCACTTCGTATTCTTTGATCTTGTGATCTGTCTGGGTGTTAGCTTGGAGCTTTGTCAAAAAAAAAAAACTCAAGAAAAAAAAAAAGAAGACTGTAGCTTGAAAGGATTCATGCAGACTAAATGTGTGGGAAATGTTCAGTTTTATATATTTTACCCAGAGTGCAGAGGGAGGTGTAGGGTATGTAGACTATAGGTTTCTGACCAGGTATAAGTGTTATAGGTAAGATCAGGTCCAGCACTTTCAAGTATGGTGCTATTTAAATTGCCATTTTTTCTGAAGAGCACGGGTAACAGCATGCTTTGAGGATTAACTAGAGACAAATGATAAAAACTAAACTACAGTAGCTTAATATGTATCCTGGATTAGCTGGCAAAGGCTTAGCTCACATACATAAAACATGATGGATATTGCAGGAGAGAGACCAGCCACCACACTGAGCATGTCATAGCAATGTGCTACAAACACCGAGGTATGCATGTGCACACACACTTGCTCTCATACAAATTTCACATGGAAAGCCTCCAGTGCTTTATCCGAACTGTGACAGCAGAAATGTCCTTAGTTAAGTCAATATGACAGCCTCCAATATTACATATGTCTAATATTTCCATTTCACACATGGGGTATGTGGAGTAGCCAATCATTTAAACTAAATTTTAAAAAGGCAATTCTGACAGTGAGAGAGGCATGTGTGATTAGGAAGAGGGGAAAATGAGGAGAGGATGGAGGAAATGGCAAAGATAGAGAGCTACAGCTTTGATTCCATCACTTTTCACTCCAGGCACGCAGTGTTGGGCTCCTCCTCCTCCTCTTTTCTCATCTTTCTTTACCCCACCATCCCCCTATCCTGACACTATATTGCTGTATTATTGATTCCATCAGGATCCACAGCTCCTCAACACTGGCTCCTCTTGCATCCTACAGAGACATTTAGACAGGTTGCTAAAATGAGGTACAAGTGGAAGCTTATCCACACCTCCACACCCCCTCCTCCCCCCATGTATCCACCCAAACCTTGGAATATACTTCCTCAGCATGTTCTCTCTGCACACACAGTTGTCATTATGTAGTATACGTGAACAGAGTGGAAACACTTAAACATATTGAACTTCCTCTTTCCCCTTGTATTATGGAGCTATTTCCTCTGATAGGTGAAGCAAAAACATCCTCAAATGAAACCTAAGCTAAATCTGAAGCATATACAATAGACTACATTAAGAACATTTTGAGATCTGCAGACTTCTCTTTTGTCTAAAGCTCAAGGTCAGTGAATGGACATGTGCTGAGAATGGAGATAACATCTTACAGATCTGCCAGCAACCTGGCAGATGAGATTTGCACCTCTAGTTGAAAAAGCCATGCGATAATACACATTACAGTATGTGTGCAGGTTTGTTGTGTGTTCAGTGTTGTCCATAGAGAGATCACAAGCTGGCTGTGCTTCGGTCATACAGGACCGCTCTTTGTTAAGGTAGCCCTCTCAATGCTCACACCTTCCATCTCTCCACCCAAGCACAAGTTCCGCTACCGGCAGAGCTTTAACAGGGGACTAATTGTGCATTAAGTGTGTGCGTACGAGTATGTGCGTGCGCTTGTACACATGCTGCCTGAGCCCTGAAAGCTTGAATCACACCCATTCTGCAGAGTGGAGTGTTACCATAGAAATGAGGAGATGGATTTATTTTCCCCATGCTCAAGAGTCTGAAGCACGTGGTACAGACACACACACACCTCTCCTGCTGAAAAACCGCAGAGATTGTGAACTTGAAAAGGTTACAACCACCAACAATAGGAAGGAAAATGCTTCTGCTTTCTCTCATATCTAATGCACACACACACACCAAGCACTTTAAACGCCAGCTCTCACGATATCCCCACTGACCGAATCAATGCAGGAAAAGCTTGTCCTGTTGTTCAGTGTGGTAAAGCCATTTTTACACATGGCCTCATTTGAATTAACCCAATGACATTTTTAAGGTTTCCTCTTTAAGTCTAAATGATCACCTTGGTCGTTTAAAACTTATGACAGCAGTGGTCTTGGGTATGTATGCATACATACTACATTACAGGTAGTTACATCAGTGAGTGTGTTATTGGCCTTTTCAGTACCGTTGTTCCAGTATATTTCTGTCTACTTTTTCACAGCAGTTTTTGAATTTACCAGTGCGAGAATAGCAATAATTGTCTCAATATGAGGAATAATGTTCACAGCATTAACATAAGGACTCACAAACGTCAGCAAATTCCTGGATGGAGAATGCTCAAACTACAGGATTAGATGTGAAGGGTCAAATGTGAGGGCCACAGCATTGGCCCTCACTACAGTTTCGATCATAGGCTCTACAAAGTCTCCCCACTGAAAAGCACAAGATGGAATAAAAAAATCAATATGTTCACAGTGAATATGCAGATTTGAATAAATGGGTTTTGAGTTGGAGATTTAAACTGGGAGAGAGAACCAATGTTTCTTATATCTGGGGTAGACAGTTCCACATGCTTGGGAGAAGAGCAGCTGAAAGCTCTGGTTCCCCTGGTGGTGATGCTGAAAGAAGGCGCAGCAAGCTGGATAAAAGAAGAGGATCGAAGTGAGCGGGCAGAAGAGATAGTACTTAACAAGTGAGAAAGGTAAGGAGGAGTGAGGTTATGAAGGGCCTTGAAGGGGAGCACAAGAAGAGTTTGGTACCAGTTAAAGCTTATGGAGGGATTTTTATGGGAGACCATACATGACAGAATTGCAGTAGTCGATACAGGAGGTAACGAGGCCATCTTGCGTAGATGTAAACAGGCAGAACGGGTGAGATTACTGATATGAGATTTATAGGAAAGTGAACTGTCTAGAATGATACCAAGGCTCTTAATCTGAGGTCACAAGCCAAACTTTATTAATGGGAGCCTGGAAACCATCAAGCTTTCTAGCTTAAATCACCTGGAGACAGGAAAATATTACAGCTGTGCATCAGTAGCAATGTTATAGTATAACACACTGCTTTTCTTAATACATTGACCTGGTGGTAAAAACTTAAACAGTAACAGTCTCACAGCTCACCGCATGAGATAAAGCTAGAGCTAAAATTCCCAAGACAAACAGGAAAGTCACATCCATCCACCGAGGTATGATAAAAATCCAGACTAATGCATTTTGCAGTCAGTTATGCTTAGGCCAGTTTCTCTCATAGTTTATCTCTGCTGCTCTCACCGTGTGTGTGGGATGAATGAGTTACCCAGCACCAGGGGGAAAAAAGTAGATACAGAAAGGAAGGAAGGAAGAAAAGTTACTTTCAACACACAACTCTTAACAATAATAAAAATAGCTGCATGAATTACATCTCATGGTCCTTGCCTGCTCTTGACCGTTCTAGCCACGTCTGAATAAAGTCAGCAGTGTTTCATATCTCATGTCTGTAAGAGGCCTAAGAGAGCTGTAGGTACACTTAAGGGGTTTGTGTCCTGTAGAACAAGGGGCAAGCCAACATAATTCTGTGAGCTTATCAGTCAAAATAAATAATATTTTAAGGGCACAACAACAATTAACTTTGATGGTCTCACAGAGAAACTAACAAGTAAACAAAATAATTAATAAAAATCTGAACTGACAGCTTACCAAACTGAGTAGAAATCAACAAAAAAGTCTAAGAATTTTTTTTTAATAAACATTTTATTACAATTGGTTTTCTACTATCGTCAGTGGAGCCTTGCAGAAAAAAATGGTTACATGCAAATACAACTGAATTTTAGGGGAAAAAATTAAAAACAACAGTTGCTCTTGGCAATAAAAACTCCCATGAAAAGAGCAGCAGTCAGGGTCCACTGATAGCCAGATGGACAGATCATCATTTACATGAGGAGGAGGAGGTAAAAGCACCATTAGTGCCCAGTTCCTTTTGTTCATTGCTGGTATCCATCAGCTAGAGTGCTTTTAACAAGAGAACCCTGAGGCAGAACGAGTGAACGGGTTGATCCTGCTGCTCATCTCAAAGGTGTTGGCAGGTGGGCTGGGGAAGCCCTGCCCCACCACCCACTATCCAGTCATCCCTAGGGCTGTGCTTCACACCGACTGCAAAACTTTATACGATGACACAGATGCTGTTTGTAGTAATTATTGCTCTCTTTAATGAGTCATTCAAATTAAGCGCGATTGTTGCTGTTGTTATTTCTGTAATGCGCCAAACAGTTTTGGAGCAGTAAACCTAAACGGTTGTGTAAATGTATTTGCTGAAAATTTAATTTTTGGAGATTTCAAAGACACAGTGGATCTGTATTGGGCTTCTCTCACATTTGTGTTTGAGAAAAGTGCAACTTTTCAATGACGCTTCCAATAAAGTGTCACTCTTATCTTCAGTAAGTCCAACAGAGACATAACAGATATGCCTCAGTTCAGTAATAGAAAAAGAAGAACCTAGCTCTTAGCTTCCCCTTAAAAACAACATCAACACTAAATCTCTCCCTTTTAGCATACAGGAACTGTCTCTGCATAACTGCAACAAATCCCTGTTATGCTTTATCTTACTAGGCACATCCACAAGCACAAACTCTTGCAGACCAGTGCAGACGCAGAGGAAGTTATGTTGACAAGCCCATGTTCAGTTCCTACTTAAGGCTGTGATTATTTGGAGTGATCTGTAAGAGGTCCTGGATTCAAAGTGGAACAACACTTAATACCAATCTTCATAAAATCATTTAAAAAAAAAACATCTCAAAATATGGGTTTGTTTACAGTAAGCAGCAAACCAGGAAGACAGTGGCAAAAAGTGACACTTAGAAATATTATAGTGAATGTCATCTTTGTCTCAGAACAAGAAAGTGCAATCCCACGGTTGCCGTTTTAAGCCCCCACTTGCATTAACAAAATTAAACACATTGTGTGTAGGGGAAGTCTAAGGAGTAAAATGCATGCACTTATTTTGCAGGAAAAAACGGGATTAAATGGGTTAAACAGAAAACAGAAATCTGTAACAACTAATGGCAGGAACTTCTGTCATTTACTGTTAATCTGTTACCAATCTACCTTGGTGTATAATTTTATTTCAAAGTTAAAAGTCCAAAAATATACACCACCTCTTATATTTTAAAAAAAAGTTGTTCAGCAGGCAGGATTAAGTCTTTGCCAGGCTTATTCTGGCCCCTGGGCCTTATGTTTGACACCCCTAATCTACACCATAGCACGACCTCTGCACCTTTTCTCACAAAACTAATAATACTGCTGTTCTGCAAACCCACAACAACTGCCAGCTTCAATGTGACAGTTGGGGGCCATGTGTAATGTACAGTCATTTTGGCTTTGAAATGGTTGCTTTGAAGACAGGAACCAGGTTTGCAGCATCTGCAATCGGGGTTTATAAACAGTGTTTTTATATAGTAATATAACCAGAATCCTACCAACTAGCAACCAGTTTAGCCAAGTGCCCTACTGTGAAAAGAAACACTATGCAGAAGAGTTGTGCTCATTGGTAAAGACCGATACAGACTGCCTGCATTTATAAATGAGATGACAATGCGAACCGTTGCTAATCTATCCGAGTGTGACTGCAGTCTAAGACCACAACTATCTGCAGATCACTTGCTTCCCACCAAGCAATCTACTCATGTCTTTTCTCATTTTCCTAACTTTGACAACCTGTATAGACAAATTGTTCTGAATTCTTCTGCCCTTTTCAATATAAGTATTAGTATTTTCCAATATTTATTAGCTCCAAAGCCAATATAATCAGCTCAGTGTTGAGTGTGACCGCAGAGAAATGTAAACACTAACACTACCCATTACAATGCAACCTCCACAGCATTTAGCGAAGGATATAAATCAAGCTCTTAGCTCAAGTTCTTATTTGTATAGTCAAGTAATCGGATTAGCGGCTTAATCGTGCTGTTTGGCAGCTGTCAGTTTCTAGGACTCTTCAATTTCCTTGCTTTAACCAAGTTATTGTTTTTGGGACGGAAAAAGGAGAAATGATGGTTATTTAATTATTTAAACCAGACAGATCTATATGAATCAACTCCAAACCTTATTATCCCTATATCCCGAGAGTGATGCATGCTACCTGTGTAAGAGTTCAAAAAGTGAGCTATTGAACTATTGTAATCAACAGGACTTATTCAGAATAGCCAGTATGTGAGTCTGCATGACAAAGCACATTTAGCCTGCAGCTACAAGCACATGCCCTAATAAACTCATTTGCTCATGACCGATGCTGAAAGCACTGTGAGTTACTTTAGACTTGTACTGTATTTGTATATTTTCACGAAGTTCAAGCAATAAAACAAAATCAGTATCTTGAGGCAAAAGCTACAATAAGAAAGATGGAGACATTATCTATCCATTTGGTGTGTATCCCGTTTGTTTTTCAAGCTTGCTCTTAAATGGTAACAGAGCACCTTTGTGAGGTTATATATCACCAAGAAAGGACGCCAGCCTCCTAAACAAAGCAACTATTAAGTAAGCTGAATTTCTACCAGGGTTGAACCAAAGCTGTAAAATATGATAATGCCTAGTGTGGAAAGTCTGGTGAATGGGAGTATTTCACAAGCATGTTTCCTCAGCTTGGCAAAAAAATTTTTTTTTTTAAAAAGTCAAGTGACTTTGTGTGGCTGAAGTCAAGCCAGCCACACAGTTTCACTCTTATGCTTTTTCAGGTTTAGCTGATGGATAAAACACCTGAAGCCTGGATTTCAAATTCAAACACCAAATGCTCTTTTGAAACAACAGCAAAGAGAAAATGTGACATAAAGGGTTTGAAAGGACTGTAACAATGCTGCTAGGTGCCCAGGAGCATGAAAATATTCACAAGAGATCTTTCAAGAGATCACCGTTAAACACGTAATAAGGACCACATAACTTATCGTGGACTAGTCTGCCGAAAAAACCTTGCAGAGCTTTGGGGCCAGGCACACTCTCCATCAATGGTGTCCTCTGTTACTCTTTAAACAGTCAAAACAGAACTCCCAGCCAGTAAACCACACCCCAAAGCAAAGCAGACGCAAACAGGGGACAAAAAAAACTGTGGGGGGGGGGGGGGGGGGTCTTTCCCCCCCCCCCCCCCAAACATGT
>VUQR01035104.1:8311-54825 GCA_015108515.1 Hemichromis elongatus | reverse complement strand
GGCATTACTTCCACAGGGAACGCCGCCTTTGGGGATCAGCGCGGCCCGGGAGCCGTCGCCAGTCCCCTTCGAGGCCTTCCCCAAACCGCTGCTCTAGTCTCACCTCCTCATCCTCCATCTCTCATCGTCACTGAGGATGTGGTCCCAGATAGTGAATTGAGAGTTCAAACAAGACAGAAAAGTGCTAAAATGTTCATGCCTGTCTGAGAAAAGTGCATAAAGTGTGTAGTGAGGGATTTTACAGCCTTAAAACATCTTTAATAATTGTAAAAAATAAAGTTGGCTCCTTCTTGGATTTCGCCTATCACGGGTTATGTTTGGAACATAACCCCCGCGATAAACCAGGGACCGCTGTATACAATTATTCTGTTGTTTCAGGATTTTTTTTATCTATCCCATCTCACCTATCCCAGCTGCCATAGGGCAAAAGTACACCCTGGATAGGTGGCCAGTCTGACACCGGGCCAAATGAAGCAATGCCTTATTTAATATCAAAACAAAACCAATTGAAGCCTCGGTCACACAGGCCTAAAGATCAATCATCAAGCCCGACCTGCTGGCTGCAGATAACTGAACTTGTTTGCAAACAGGTATACGATGTTGCAATGGTTGCTAATTTGCTGCCCTGAGGTTTGCATAGAAGATAGTCGTACAAACAGAGAAATACTCTTTCCAGTGATCCAATCTAGTTTTATTCTCAGGACTCTGACTGGATGCTCAACCAATAAACCTGAGGCAACACTGAGGGATGGATGGCTGTAAACATGGTGGAAACCAAACTTCTAACACTGAGGTTTCAAAATACCAAGTCCAAAACTGCTGGGTGGCTTCTGAGTGGTTACATCCATATTTTATGTGATCAACATTTCCATGTGACAACATTAAACCAGTGTGACTCGGTCAACAGCTCGCCTGTAAACAAACAGGAAGAATACGTAGCTAATGGGCCAGCTATGCATCTCAGGAGTGTGTATGGAGCACAAACAGAGACAGAAGCAAACAATAACACAAGCGTACGTTCCTACAGTCACACAGATGCCATATGATTTGGCCCTCCGCTATAACCTGAGAGGTTGAAAGGCTCTTAAACCTCCTTCATTAAAACACAGGTAAAAACCCTTGGTATAATCTTAGACTCAAATTTGAAATTCAACAAACAACTCAATGCCGTGGTCCAGAGCAGCTTCCACCAGATCTGGAACAGGTTTTAGATACTTTGTTACATCTGGGCCGGACTACTGTTGTCATAAGGAGCAGGCCGAGCTCAAAATACAGGACTCGGCAGACCAGACTGAACAAGTTTATTTACAGTGCATGTGAAAGGGAAACTGTTCACAAAATCTGGAAGCAGGGAAAGCCCGTTAGTAAGATCCAAACTCCAACCGCACATGGAACAGAATCTCCACCACGACTCTCTCAGAAATCTCTAAAAGAGGGAAATGCCACGTCTCTCTAACACAGTCACAGACTGAAGGAGCTCTCCTGGCCCGAGTACAGGCAGGTTCATCAGCACATGACAAACAAGTGAGCTTGATGGCTTTAAGTGCAAGAAACTCGAAGGGATCCCAACCCTGCAAGGCAAGGTGTGGCCCACAAACAAACACACAGGCACTCATGCTAGTAGAGAAGGAAAGAGAGAAAGGCAGAGACACAGGAGGACCACGACAGTTGTAATGTACGATGTACTTGAATTAGTCAATCATTTCCTGCTCATCTACATTAGTATACAATGCTGCAGCCAGATTAGTGACTGGAACATGAGGCTAGACCACATTACTCCAGTGTTAGCAGCCTTGCATTAGCTCCCAGTGTGTTAGAGAACCCAGTACAGAGTGGCGCTGTTTATGGTTTAAATGGTCTTGAACCTGCGTGTGTGGTAGATCCATCAATACACTCCTTCTAAATGTTTCTGGGTCTGCTTCCCAGGCACTCATGACCACCCTGCGGTCGGGGTTGTGCCTTTGTTACATCAAGACTCTGGAACGATGTCCCAAGTGACCTCAGATGAACGAGGCAAGCTGAGCTAAAGACCTTTTGTTGAGCTTTGGAGCAGCTGATCTCTGGAACTATGTAACCAACGACAGCTTGTTGTGTCGTTGTATATAAATCAACACAGCGATGGCACCAACATTCTGGTGTTTACCACCTATATTTTCTTTACCACCTTGGCTTTGGCTACTAATATTTGCCAGTTAGTACTAAAAAAGAGGGGGATCCCGATCTGATGACGTGATCAGAAATCGGGCCCGATCACGTGGTTTCAGACTTGATCGAAAATCGAAAGCGTGAGTATGTCTGCGGTGTGGAGGGATGACAAAACTGATGAGAACAACATTGCCATAGCAAACTGTGAGATATGTAAACTTGGGATTGCAAGAGGTGTAAAAGAAACGGCTCCATCCGTCCAGTTTGAAACACTGTGGAGCTTTGATTTGGTTTGTTGTTCACATGCCTGCCGGATATTTTAAGGATTGGAAAATGTAATACCATCGTATAGTGCCACCTGTGTCTTCTAATGGCCTGAGCATAGCATGAGCATATATGCAGTTAGTCCTAGTTGGATTATGATAATGAATTTTATTTTATTTTTCAAGAATAAGAAAAATTGACATAAAAATACATTTTCAAAATATATAAAAATAATATTTATTTACACGATCTAAAAATGACAGATATGAATACACATCCAAAAAATGAATAAAGCCAATAAATTGACAACGTACAGTTTGTCGTTCCCTTCCCACACAGCAGCTTATCATGAACAGACTCATTTGGCAGTATGTTAGGTAAGCACATTGTGGTAAACTTTGCATGCGGTCACATGGCACTGTTCAGAGAAACGTCTCCCCTGGACCATCGGGGTAATCTGCCCTGCAGATTGACTGAGCGCCACTGCACAGAGATGAGGAGGACAAACGCCAGAGAGAGAACTGTTCATGCTGAGAGTGACCATCCATGGTTACACCTCAGTAGTGTACTTCACAGCCATAATGCACTGCAGGTCTGCAGACACACACCTCTTTGGACCATTATGCTACACTTCTTCACTGAGTCACGCACACGAGAGGCTGAATGTTTCTTCTGGAGACACACACACACCACACACACCACATACATCACATACATCACATGGCCTTTCACATTTCAAACTTGCCATCAGACACTCTGTCACCCTCCACGCTGTGTGTCCTGCTGAGGCCTCTGTCAGCCGTGACTGACAGGATGACAGAGGGACGCTGTTATGATTCATGCCTGGGCTGGTGGCCTCACAGCTGGGTACCTCCAGCACCACACCTGGGTACCCCGGCTGCCAGCCACGCCAGCCAAACCAGGCACTGATGAGACAGAAAGACGTTCGTCGCTCACATAGGGATGCTGAAATTCAAAAAGCCATTATTCAAGTTGGAAGGATGTTGAATATGTATGTGGTAGACTTAAGTAGCTCTTAAGGTGAAACCTTTTAAAGGGGCACTCTGCAGGCGATGCTCGAGCGGCAACAAACCAAAGACAGAAAAAGGACACAAGTGCAAAATGTTCACTCGATTTACTTTGTAAGTTTTAGTGGTTGGTAAAGGCAAACATTTACTTGGTGTTTCCGTGTCCGTTGTGATATGTCACATCGACTCACAAATGAACCACAATCTCTAAAGTGTCCGATTTCAGAAAAATAACCCTGAGCGGGCCCTTTGTGATGATGGATGTCCCATCTTCCTGTAGCCACCGATGCCAGTGATTCCAGCTTTGAGACCAGGCGATTTTATGGTGCCCCGCTGGTTCCATCTTTTCTGGTGAATATGTGTGATCCGATTCTAGATTAGCCTCCAGCACAGCCTCTTGTATCTACTCCAAGAGGGTTCTGAGAAGACACAAGCCATTTTGATAACGCAGGCTGAATATTAGAAATGCTAAAAATGTAATTTCACATTAAAAATACGCTGGTTTCTTACATATGTGTACACCGAGGACAGAGAACCAGCAGTAGACTGAAAGGAGGAGACTGTTTTAAAAAGTCTCTCAAGAAAAAATTCATCAATGTTTTTAATTTTGAGTCCTTCTCTCCCTACATCATCACTGGCATCATCGCTCTGTGATGACATTACTGGCGGGTGCACTAGGGCCTTAAGTAACACAATCGTTGAGACTGGTGGACTCCTGACAACCACTGGTTACTAAGGAAAAATGTGATGAGCGGCTGCAGGCGGTCACCGCGAGAAACTGGTGGCAAAGAGGGTGTTGCACCAGAAGGGCTCGTTGTGAATGCTTTGGCCACTAGTAGACTGCTGCCGATACCCGTGGTTTGCATGGTTACGTCGACTTGTCTGCAGATAATGAGTAACTAAGTAAAACATATGAAGAACATTCACCTTGAGATGAAAAGTTTGACGTTACACTCACACCAACATGTACCAAGGTGTACCTTTTACTGTCAATACTCTCAGTTTGCATTACATTACTAGTCAGCATGTATTTGAGTGCAGCAACTGATAGTTGCCAGGAGGTTGCTGACTGGTCTCCAGACCTGTTTGACTGAGACCTCAGTGTGTTTAGATGGACATGAGCTTTAGAACACTTCGCTGCTTTACCTTCAGGCAGACAACCTTTTCTGTCCCAAAAGGGAAATTAAAGCGTTACAGTAGAGACAAAAGACAGGAGTCGAGTTTGACCATTGCCTTTACATTAGTTGATGTTGTTCTGTGGTACCTCAGCATCTCGTTTACTGTTTGCTCAATGGGAATGTCAATCACCAAACCATTGGTCTGAAAACTCACTGGTGTTAAAGCTCCATTTATTACAAGATGGCTCTCAAAGTTGAAATATCTTAACTGAAATATTAAGAGTTGCATATCTCCTTTTCATTGTGCCATCATCCCTGAAATATACACATACTGTTTATTTTGACTATCTGATCAAAGTAAACGGGCCAGTTTTGCACCACTAATTCTGCATCCTGGCTGTGACAATGCTTTGTCTACAGCTCCTTCACATTTTCCACTGCTTTTCAATGTGGAGCACAGGTGAAGTTACTCTACAGATACAAAACACTGCTTCTTAATCTGTTTTATCCAATTTCTACATGTTATCAGGTGGATTAAAAAAAGACACAAATCAATGCTCTAAATGATTGATTTAGCTCCCGAGTTCATTGCCTGTGTGTGCTGGGTCAGAAATGCTCATAATCAGCACAAATATGAAAACACCCTGGGACCGGAGCAGACCACCCAGAGCAGCTCACTCCGTCTCTGTGTACACATGATCCACATATCGCTATCAGCCAAGAGAGCCACGGATGTGAGCTCATTCATTTTCGATGAGTAGAGACATGCTGGCAAATGTGGAACACGGTCACCTTGTTTACCGAGAAGAAAAGTTGGCACTGGTCTAAGTTTTGGGTGACTTCACCCATCGGCGGCTAATCACAGAGCAGCTGAATGTACAGTGACGGGAGAAAGACGAGCCCTGACCCTCAGACAGACGGCCGGACACGCGCCCAGGCCTCAGATGCTGCTAATCTAATCACCTCGTCCACATGGCAGCTCACCTCCACTCACCTCATCTAGCACTAGCATAAACACAGGCACACACACACACACACACACACACTCTTTTCTAGGGCTTGTTGTGGCCCATCTGGGAGCGGAGCCACCCAGACACCGAGACACAGCTCACTGGAGCAGGGACCAAACCAGCACCTGCTGCCTGGCTGGGAGAGCCACAAACACACCGCTCTGTCTGTGAGGCTGTTTACAGTCACTCTGCTCCCTCATGAAGTGACCTTCCCATTTTGTTCCCTTCATGTGTCCTTCATGTGTCCTGTCCCCTTCCATATCCCACATTTCCTGCCTGTTTGCGTCACTCGTGATTAAACTTTTACTAGTGAAATAGAATCATCGCTCCTTTTCCTTCATTTTGGGAAATTTCTATTAGCCTGGGGATTATATATCATAATAAATACTGGATTAAAACAGGATTGTGCAAATGGGAATCTTTTTTATTTTCTTATGTCGCACTGATTATGAGCATCTGTGGGTACAGCAAAGCGTCTAATCTAGTGTCTGTCAGCATATTCATGTTTGGTTTGTGCTGGGGTTAAAATAGGCCTATTTTTAGCTCCCAGAGTTTTATTCGTGGAGCCCTCTTGCATGACTCACACTTCAAAATGATCTAATTTACCTGCCTTGCACTGACCCTTGACCCCTCCCACTCCATCCTCAGTCTAAAAAAAGCTGCTTTAGCTTGTCTTTGTTTTACCAGTTATCTTTCTTCCTATTGGCCGCTCCTTGTGAACCATCAGTTTGAACTGGCTTCTGTGCTCACACTTATTTAGCAGTCAGCTGTCAGAAAAGCTCTCTCACTTTAGAGAGTTTCATAGCGAAGAAGTTGGAGCTCAAAAATGGGAATCTAACACTGATTTCTGACCTTGTCCCTGGCGTGTAGACGTTTCACAAAGTTTTCACAATCCATCGATGACATTGTCCACTGTAGATAATGCATGAACTTTATTCTATGTGCTCATGTAGGTTTTTAAACTAAATTATTTTTATGACAGAAAATAATAAAGCACATAATATCTCCCGTTTAAGGCTTTCTGATCTTTTGTTTTCAAATTGCTTTTGATTGTCTAAGCTACTAAATACGTGGGTTTCACCTAAACACGGTTGTAAAGGCTTTTTGTTGCCATAACAATAAAAACACGTATTACTAATAAGATTAACTAACAGTTAAATAAAATCCAGAAAGCAGTTCCTGTATTATTTACAGCTGTTCTTTTGCTCGCTGTTTTCTTTTTTTAAGTTGGGTGCCATTGTTCCTGTGCCTCAAAGGTCGCTATGCCAGGTTTAAAATTTTAATTTGGACAAATAAGAAAAGATCTATCCATCTATCATCCAGTTCCAGGTCAAATATCATCCACAAAAAGTGATTAGCGAGGCGACTAAAAACCACAAAAAGTCAACCGCATTCTGCCACCCAGCAACATCGAGCATCATAACAGCTGATAACATAAAGTGTGCGAGGCCTGAGATGAACAGTTTGCAAAGGCGAGGTGAGTCTCTGAAGCGACCACCTGTGACAGGAACAATAATACTAATTGAGATGTGACACAATTATAAATATATTAGAGGAGTTACTTTCGCCTGGAGACAGGAACGTCTGCTAGCAACCAACCATAAGTGCCAAATTGATACACAACAGTCACATCACTTCCTGTGTGGATGGCCCTGGGGAGGAGATCCACACCACGGTCTTTGCCCAGTCTGTGCTACAGGGGACACAGAGGACCTCACAGGCAAGCAGATGTATGATCTCTCATGTTTCCCGTACCTGTCCTGGGGTATTTACCAGCTGGACTAAGAGGCATCCTAGTCAGACCCAAACCCACTAAACTGGTGCTTTTCAGTCCTTCAGTATCATCCTCTCACAGCTAACTGTGTAAACTTCTCACTCAGTCTTCAGGGAGGATTCTAGGGTTCATCTGCTGCTTGTATCCATGACTTGTGCTTTTTATCGCGGTACACCACCAGGTCAGTAGCATCCTCAGTAGCAGTAGCAGATCTCGAACAAGTGCAGCGCCAGAAATGTAAGAGAGGCTGTACGACTGTTGTAGCTGTTAATTATCAACATTAATTGACTCCTGCTGTTTTAATTAAGTACATTAACAGAGAGCTCATGACTGAATGTCACCCTGCACATTAGATCCAGCATGTTCCTGCAGCAGCAAACATGAAAACTGCTATAAGGAAGTAATTAGAGAATACAAAACGCTGAATGACTATTTCCAGGGAAAAATGTTTGAAATTATGGTTGCACTTTGGAAAAAAAAATATTTATCTGTTCAATGAAGACAACAGACACAGACATGATGGAGCGGATTGTGTGCATGCCTTGTTGGATTACTTTTGTCTATGTTATTCTCTTCCACCTGAGCCCCCAAAGTCTTCCTGTTGTTCAAAAGAAGAGAGAGTTACTTTCACTAAAGGAACAACAAATACTGGATGATGCAGACAAACAGGTCAAGTATTACCACAAAACTGTATTTCCCCCCTTAATGCTAGTCCACTGTGATTCGAGATAACCGTGGCGTCCTGTGTTACCAAACTATGCGGACACAGCTCCGGGATTTGAATTGGAGATGGAGCTGAGGACCGAGGACCGCGGTGACACCACCCTCTGGAGCCATCTCTCTGTTCAATTGTAGCTCATTACAGCCCCAAAGATTTTCCGGCCACCATGATGGTCACAGTCAGTGGTCCAAGAAAAAGGCTGAAGAGGTCCTGCTGAGCACATGGCACACAGCTCCTCGCAGCACTGGGCTCTGACGTGTACAGCATTATATACTGTAGAAAAAATAAATCACTAAAGTATTCATAAAGGAAATAATATGACAGATGCATGCATGAATAGTAAAATCAGCAGCAGATGTTACACATGGAATAAAAAGTAAATAATCCTGAGCCATTAGAAAGCATCCCAGAGAAGTCACATGACCAGCCAGAAAAAACGGGGTCCTTCTCTTACAGTCTGACAGAAAGTACAGGCGATTATAGAGGGACTACAATGATAAGCAGGCTATTTAAATGGAATCAAAACATGCACAAAACATGCATGCAGAGATATAAACATCTTACAACACTCATCACCTTGTGTGTTGTGATTCTACCTTCGCTCAGTGAAATAGGAGCTGTGACGTAAACTCAACAAATGAAGCTTGGTCATTACAAAGTCATGGTGAGCCTCCGGCGGGCGTTGGCACTCCTGCGGTGCTGCTGGATGTGCTCCAGTCCAAGTGTTTTTGACACAAGGCTAATGTCAGTCTGAGTACATGCTTGCAGGTGCACAGTGTTGATTTCAGCTAAATGCTGATGTCAGAAACTCTCTAATGGGATCTCGAAACTGCTAACTATAAACTTCCTCTTTCACAGAGACACCTCGCAGCCAAACTAGAATAAATGGAACTCTGAGGAGCTGCTGTCCGTAAACTTTGTGGTGTTTTGATATTATTAAAAGACCATGTGTGTCATGCACCACGAGCCTCTTCGCAGGGAACAGCGCCACCTAATAATTATACACAACAGACACGACTGCTATGTTGCACTTATTGTCTGGAAGATTTAGAAATCCTTAACCCATCAAAGAAGCATTTGTGGCAAAAATCAGCTGTAAGAAAAAATAAAAAGTACAAAGATGTACTTATAGATTATGGATATTTCAAAACCAAACTAAAATTTGTCCTTTTATTCTAGAAGTATTTTTAACCCCTTTAGCACCAGCTGGTTCTTTTCACTGTGGACTATCAACCTTCTCTCTTTGGGAATTGCAGCCAACTTCTGTACAATATGCTAAATGCTAACAGGATATAAGGATGTCTCTCAGGTTTACCATTTAGTTTAGTTTGTTAACAAGCTAAGCTAATCTTGCTCAGAGTCCTGGCAGTGGCACTGGGCTGAAGTCAATATTTGCAGGTTGGTTGACTAAACGTCTGATGAAGGCTGGAGGTTTCTAGTAAAGTTACTCACCTTACTCCCAAAGGTGCAAAGAGTAGAGCTATTCTTAAAGATCAGGGGATCAAACTCCTTTCACATCATCGACAACATACAGCCAAAGAAACCAAAGAAACTGGCCTTTCTGTACGTGTAAATACATTGACACAGTTAATACCAATTAATATGAGAAAAAGAAATGCAATTTCAACAATACAGTATGTCTTAGTTTTCCCACAATTTTAAGACATTTCTATAGTCAATGGTAAAAAAAATTTTATTACCTAATATTACCATTCCAATATGCTGGTGAGGGAGGTCTTTATCAGCAAAAACTGTAAAATTCATGAAAATACAGTTAAAAGTCAGAAATCTGTGTCGTCTTTCACACATTCCAAAGTCATCCAGTGGGCTAGATGGAGTCTTTGCTGGGCCAGTTCTGATCCCCGGGCCTTATGTTTGACACCCCTGATAATGATTTATCAGTGAGGCACCAGCAAATGATCAGTTGGTTAATAGCCAGTCTAGTCCCTGGAAATGAACTAGGAATACAAAAGGGTAGCTTCCTAATAAATCAACACATATCATTCTATATTAATATCTTCCTTAAACTCTTCTTTAGTTAACTCGACAAGGACTCGTTTAATCGTGTTGCTGGGAATCTGAGGAAGAGCACTGCCACATCTGAGGCTATTTACACTTTAATAGATGAATGAAAAAACAGAGACGCAGAGAAAAAGCTCTAGCTGACACCGTCTAAAACTCAAACTGGTTCTCACAAAGATAGATGTTTCCAATTTTTTACTTTATTAATTTATTGCCATTGGTTTCCTGTGACAAACGCCTTCAGTCACTCACTCGTGCAGCTTGGATGAGCAAGCCTTAAGAAAAGTGCAACCCACAATCTGCTCCGCTAGGTTTTGAAGAGGCACGGTCACACGCATGCATCCAACCAGTGTCTCCTCACAGCTGTCCTCTTCTCAAAGCACCAAATTAATAATTCCCTACATGTGAGGCATTTAGGGAACATCTGTAAATTGTTGCTAGAACAAACAGGCCCTGCAACACTCTGAACTAAATATGCAAAATGTTTGTTATTTCTGTTTACAAGGCATGAAAATCACTTTTTGTCTCATCTGCGGTAAAAAGGCTGTAAGGTTCATTACTTCCGAGGATAGACGTGAAAAATAACAAAGGTCCTGAAAAAATCAAATCAAATCTGACTTCAAAGCGATGAAGAGAGTGAAAGGAAGGAATCCTGCAACTTGATGAAAGTGAGCAAAATCAAACAAAAAACACAATCAGATCTCATTTTTAGTCATCTGAAGATAAGTACCCATCAGACAATTACTAAACAGTCCATTCTCTGTTCCTTTTGTCGCTCTTAATTTTTCTTTTTCCTCTTCAGTAAAGTAGCAACGTGAAGTAAACAAACCACGCCATCAGTTTCGGCATAATTAAAACAGAAATGGAAACAAAATAGGAGAAAACAGAAAATGCGGGACTTCAAGTTGTTTTCGCGGACTGTAGGCAGCAAGAAAGCCATCAGTACTATCTTTTACTTAACGTATTGTTGTATAGTATTATTGATGAGCCACAGAGGATTATATGAAAATGGCTCTGCAAATGTGTTTCCCCCTCCTCTCTGGAAAATTATGAGCATAACAATGTGGTTCATTTTCCATCCAAAGCAATCAGTCTGCTCCACTATCAGCTGAAACTCTAAATACATGTCAAACACAGAGCCTGATAAATGATATTTAAACAGCCATAAACACACATTAACTAAGCTAACAGGCTTATATCTGAGTGATCATAAAAAAGTTTTCATTTTATTTATTACTTTTAGTTATAGTTGCTAAACTAACTTTTCATTATAGTTAGTTTAGAAACACTGACAAACAGTAAAGTACCGTCAGACTTTCCAGTATTCAGTAACACTGATCTCTGTTGAGTTTGACATCATATCATCTTTTGTGTTCTTACCATGAGCTCAAACTTTTATTCTTATAAAAGAATTTAAATGTCTTATTCTACGTCTGGTTCTTCTGACAGCAGCCTAGGACACCATCCAGGGTGTTGCCAGTCCGTCACAGGGCAGATATCGATGCTACTAATGCGATTTTGCTGAACCTGACCAATAACCATGTGACGTTAACTGGTTCTACGTATACTTCAGTCAGCTGATTTCAGCATCTGCACAGAAAGTATGCTAACACAAAGCTAGCCAAGAACCCAGAGTGTATGCTGACCCCAGCCCTGCAGCCAGAGCCTGAACTTCAGCAGGTAAAAGAAGCAGTCAGAGTGGTCAGGCCTGAGCCTCCTTTCTGCCTGTTCCTAAAACATGAACATGCTTTCTTTGGACTGGTTTTCAACTCGGTTTCGTGTTCGTACCTAAAAACTAAAAGATCACATGTGTTCCCTCACTCTGATTTGTGTTGCTCTGTAAAATTGTAGCCTAAGGTTTATATTGTTAACAGGTAATTATGTGACAATACATTTCAAGTCATTTTACAGAATTATCAGAAAATAATGTAACAAATTACTTTCTCCAATTAGTAAATAAATATGTACTCTATTACTTTTAGGAAAAATAACGAGTGTGTATTGCACTAATTTTTTTGTAAAACAGCCTCAACATTGATAATCATGGTGACAACATAGGATCAAATGCATGCGGCCATTGCCACACAGGCCTAGATACTGGTCGTTGTTAGGGGAAAATAATTATACCACCACCTGTTGGATGATGTGCCTGGAGGTTGGCAGAAGTTGCTGGGAAAATGGTTGCTAATGTCCCAGGCATAATATGTATTCCCTTTATATCCTTGTAATTGCTTTGGTCTCCATCAAATTGCAGAGGTAGTATTTTAAAGAGAAGTGATGGACTAAAAATATCGCCCAGCTGCTCTCTGAGCTGTAGTGAAACTGAGAAGTTGTGCCTTATGAAACGTGGGTTGCAGCACTGAGGCAGAACTTTTACTCTGAAAATAAACCTTTGCCAAATTTGGTTTGTGTTGCACTTTTTTCAAGTTTCACTAAAATAAGCCAGCAACTCCTGAGCAACGTGCACATGAGGTCAAACGAGAAACCTCAATACTTTATGGCCCTACTGGCGCCCTCCAGAGACCAAGCTGTTTCAGTGACTGAAATGACCAAGTGGGGCCATTCCAATATATTTTATAGGAATACTTCTGTTAATTGATCGTTTTTGTCCCTGTGCTGTTTCCTGACCTTTATTCTAAGACGTTCGAATATCTTTATGTGCACAAAGGAGTTTAAAAGATGGGTACAAGTACATTTCAAAATGTTTTTGAGGGACTGATGTAGAATTGTGCTGGAGGTTATGTTGTGTTATTATTTTACTAGCACAACACAGATGACCTGGATACATTGTAGTCAAGCTGTTTTTGCTCCCTTTGTTCAGTCCAAGCTTCTAATGATTAAAACTGTATTAGAAAAAATATCTTGCTTGTAGATTTGCAGTTATTAACAGATTTCATGCGGTAAAATTTGTTCACTGGTATGTGTTTGAGACTTTTTAAAAACTTTTTTTTGGTATAAAAAAAAAACACAAAAAAACAGGTGATGTTGGGTGGAGGCTCCTTTTTTTCTATGGATTATTTTCTCAGCCACAACCGGGGAATCAAAAAGAGAGAAGCGCACTGTGTATTTAGTCTAATCTGCCACTGTATCCATCTCATTTTATTTTACTCAGTTTCATTTCAGACAGAATAAATCAATACATTATGTGATCCCTTTGCCAGCCAGGTGGATAAATATAACTTGTGCTACTGCCCACCATGAATTTAATGGCTTTCCCCCTGACCTATCCCAAACTGGATGCATGACTGGATGTGTAAATGTCAGCTGTAACATGTTTATGCTACAGGAATACGTCACATGTGTCAATCTGAATATAGCCACGTGTTCAATAAAAGTGAAATGCGGGCAGGCCACTGTGTCATATGTCACCTTTATGTTGGACGAGTGCTCATGTAGCCTGAATTCACTTAATAGGGAGTATTGCTTTTGAAGACACATTGAATGCATCGCAAAAGAACCAGTTGTTATTGAACAATACAGCTAATGGAACCTTAAGGGCCTGTTATTGATCAGTGAGCTGCCACTCTTTTAGACTGTGATCAATAATTCAGCCATACCCTGAAAAAAAAAGTAATAGTGCCAGTGGTGTGGCACTTACCCCTCTGACTTCCTTTTGAGAGAAATGTGAGATGTACACCTTCCTACAAAACATTTCCATTTGTGAGACTGCAATGAAAGCTGCATGCTAGATGCTATTAATACCATGCATTCATGGGAGAGAGAGAGAGGGAGCACTTTTCTATGAAAGGCTGGCTGTTCATGTCGGGGAGGAATCAGCAAGCCGCTTCGGCACGGTAAAATGGTTTTGATAATGGGATAGGGGGAATGCAGGTGAACTTTGGAGAATGGTGTAGAGAAAGTAAAAAGGGGAATATGAATAGAGCCCGGATGGGAAGGACAAAAAGCTGGGTGTGAATGGGTCAGGCGAAAAAATAAAGCTGTTAAAAGCAGTTTCATCTGGTGACAAAGTGGAGCAAAGTACAGGGGCAGGAGAAACTTGAGCTTTCTTAGGTTGGAGCTTCTGTGATGACAAGGTTTGCTTATGTACAGGAGGAGAGTAAATGGCCACTTGACATTGAAAAATCTTATCCTTTTTTTGTAACGAGGGACTGCAGAAAAGTATCACTTGCCAAACAGGACTGGATCGCTCTGTTTCACCCTTCAGACTTGATTATTAAATTTACATATTCCACAGCCTGCAGTGTTAGCCAGCCCTAAGTCCTTGTGTTTGCTGGTGTGAGGCCCATCAAGCACCACAATCGCTCTTCGCTGTGCACGTTTCTAAGGTACCCTGTTGGCTTGTCTGGCTGCTACTGCTACTTCCGCTTTCAACCTGCAGCACTCTGTGCCTGGTCCTCTTCTGTTTATATACTAAAGCCTTTCCCTTAGTGATGCCCACAGTGATACTGACAACATCTACAGAAATATCCCATTCATTGGCTGAAGCCTGCCAGTATTTTTGTGTTTTGATGGACTGTTTTGCAGGATTCTGTTGAATGATGTCGCTCATTTAGATTCAGCCTGCCCTTTGACTCAGGGCTGCTAAAATAAGACAAAAAGTGGAAACCAGGAGGATAAAAGCACCGACACATAGACGAGATGAATTGAAGCAAGACAGAGAAACACTGTGAAACACCAGGAACCAAAATTCAGCAAACTCTAAACAAGAACCCAGGGCCATGACAGATTTGACTGAACGTATTTAAAGACTTCATGAGTAACTGAGGGATTTGGCTCCGAGGTGAAACTGTGAGACATGATGACAGTAAAAGGAGGAAATACTTTTAACATGAGCAACAGCAGCAGCAGGATCCAACCATGCTGTTTGCTGTTTGTCGCTGTGCAGCTCGTCCACGACAGTCGTCTTCTGCCACTGTCAGCAACGCCGCCCCGGGACACAGATTTTTCCACCTAGTCATTACCCAAAATGTTCGGGCAAGAATCTTCCACCAGTTGCTCTTTTTTTTAACTCGAGGTTTCCTCCCTACTTTTTCTGTTTCTCATTATATTCTCCCTGAAAGTTAGTGAAATGTGCATCTGCACACACATATAGGCTGGTGGCACTTTAAAGAGCAACCTTGAACACTTTAAAATATTCACCCCAACCGGTCGCAGCAGATGGCCCCGCCCCTCCCTGAGCCTGGTTCTGCCGGAGGTTTCTTCCTGTAAAAGGGAGTTTTTCCTTCCCACTGTCGCCAAAGTGCTTGACTCAGGGGTGCAAAAGCCAGCCTGACATGAGTTTTATGATGGTACACTGTTTTTTCCTTTAATGTGTCACCTGAGGGGCACGGCTGGAGCTCACCTGGTAAAGGGAAAAGTCCTCATGCAGCAATAAGAAAACATTTGGTTGAAGACCAGAGCGTGACCAAAATGAGTGCGAGCAACAGACTTTGTGATTTTGTTGACTGTGAAATGACTGACAGAGAGCAGGACTGCAGCTATTCACACCTTTAAGGTGACTTTGAGACACCAACATGGTGATCAAACAGCAATAAGACTGAATCACTCTGTGGTGATGTGAAATCTGTTTTTCCACTACATGTTGATTAACTGTGATAAATTAATTAGAATAGGACATCTATGATTCACATTAGCTAAATACATTCAGAGTCCTGGCAGAACTGCACACATTTAAAATAAAAATGTAGGAATTTCTCCATTAAAACTGACATCCCTACATAACGGCAACTGCAGGTCCTCTGCAACCAAAGTCAAAGTTTATTAAGGCTGGCAAAATATTACAAAACAGACGGCAGAGCTAAACTGGGAAAACTAGAAAGAAAACATGACACATCCTAAACGTGAAACAACCTTAAACATGGCTACAAGGAACCCTGGGAACATGACACGGACGATCTGACGAGGACACAGGAAGTGATCAGGGGAAGTGGACACAAATATACATAATGACATCACAGGGGGAGAGTAAAACTAAATATACTGAACCTGGAAACACAAGACCTTTTCAAAATAAAACAGGAAACATAATGAGACGCAGATGTGACAGCATGAACTTGACAACATTAGACACAGACATGACAAACATGAAGGGCGAGGGAGACTTAAAGACAGGGGTCGAAGACACAGCGGGAATCTGAAAGATGATAAACTAGAACATCACAACCTAGGCAAAAATAGAAATGAACTTAGAAAACCTAATGAGCTTAGACATAAACCATAAACATCAATAGGTACACATGTAGAAATTCAAGAGGCTGGATTGTGACACGAAACCCTGGATGACGATTTTGTTGCTGAAACTAAATTCAATCGACTGCAAAATGTGCAAAAACATTCACTGCAGCCGCCGAGCAACTGTTGTCTTCCAGTCGTGAGGAGGGTGCCCTCTTATTGCTACTCCAGTGGGACTGAGCCTTGATCCATTACTAAAGTGGTCTGGACTTCATCCACCCCAGGCCCTTTGCTGTGCATCATTCGCTTCTCTGTCCACACTGTCCCGTCTGCTCTATATTGTCCCCGTCAAGGAATGGCAAAGAAATAAAGAAGACCGGGAACGTTCCCCGACAACCTTCCCTGACAGCCAGCATGTCTACATGGGAAATGGGCGGTCACCGACCGGGACCGGTCTCTGGGCATGTGTCAAGTGGATCTGACTTGAGGTTGGCTTGAAATTCACAAGCCAAAATGTTAAAATCTCGTCAGGTTGAGTTATAACATTTCGGGATAGATTCGTATGCTGGTTTGCAATTTTGACCATAAAGCCTTCTAACGTAATAAAAATGTCCTCATCTGAAGAACATAAAAACCTATTTATGACACACTGGAACTTTTTTCCTCAACTATATCCAGGAAGATAAAGGCTTTGATGTTTTTTTGCCAATATATTTTATACTTATGAATCAAATTACACATTTATATTTAGATGTTTTATTTGGATATTTTGTTAACCAGGTTTCTTCTTAGCTTTCTTTTCTTTGGCCTGCTACCTAATTTGTCTTCCTTTCTCTTCTTGCTTTCCTAACAAAATTACACCCACGAGAGCACTCAAGGGGTGCTTGTTCACACACAGAGGAACAGCCGGCCAAACCAGCAACGTATTCAACGCCTCGTGTCCCTTTTTCAGAATAAGCAAGAAATTATAAAAAGCCTCTCAGACTCGCGCAGGTTTGATCAAGACTGCTTTTGACATTATCGGCCCCAGGGGTGCTTTTACTATTCTCAGCTCCATATACCTCCTCTTCAAACTGCACGCCCCTGAAAAGAATTAGCAACCTGTGATAAGAGAGTAGCAAGCTAAAAGCTAGGGCTTGCTGCACAGCCTGAGCTCCACGCCACGGTTCAGCTGCCTTTAAACCTTCTAACGAACATCTGGGCTATAAAAGCGAGGAGGGCTGAGTACGTGCAGCGTACCTGACACCAGATACTCCCTGTGACACTGGGCTGCAGCACACCTACAAACAGCCATTTCCATCGGCTGAGATATGCACGAATGCCCGGAGAGTTTATGAGAGAAATGTGCACAATGTTTCTTCACACTTATGCCCCTGCTCCGAAACTATATCACATGGCAAGCATGAGCAAAGCAAAAGCACACAAAGCCCGTGCCCTTTATCAGTTTTGCTGTAACATGATAGTTGTGTGCTGTAGGGATTCTGGGACAGGCTGGTTTACACTCAACTAGAGGTCTGGCAAAAAAAGGGAACTCTCTCAAGGGTCACCAGTAAATGGCTTGAGTGTTTTCCCTTGTGTTAAGTGGCAGATCCAAAAATATGATGACTGACATATTAGCTGGTGACAGGAACCATGTCGGGACGCCAGTTTATGCTTCCAAGGCTGCTGATCCCCGCGCCCAGCTGAACCTGGCTTTATAGGGCCCAGGGAGCTGAGCCGTCCCAACGTGACGCGCTAATGGCTTCAAGTGGTTAAACGGAGTGCGCTGTGCCATTTCATTGCATGAGCACTATCTGTGAAATCTGACAAGTTGATTCCTCGGAGGAGAGATAAGAGGCAATTTGTTAGCCCAGTAGGATTAACTACAGCCCTGCTCTGGATTTTAGTCTTGGCTTCAGAAGTGACAGACAGAATCCAGCTGTGAGTCTTAGTTTGGGAGTCTGCTGACACCCAGGAGACATCACAGATAATAAGAATGAAGTTTTGTTTCGCCATAGCTTTGTTGGGTTATTCTGTGTAGCTGTGGCTGCCAGAGGTTTGCAGGTTGGATTCCACACCTCAGTTTGTGTGAACTAAATGCTGAACCCCCAAATGTCCTCCGGGAATGTTTCTCCTGGCTGCAGTTTCAGCCGGCCTGTCCGCCGAAATCTGATTATGTAAACTCTCACAAGAGGAATCTACATAGAAACACATTAGATATGCTGTATGTCATATGACAACTGAAATGCTATAAAATCCCCCAAATAAATGAATAGGTGGAATTATCTCCAAGCAAAACGTTTTTTCTTCTACTCCTGGAAATATGAACGTTGCACTGTTTATGCTGAACAGTGATATACGGTGTCTATACAAGCAGCTGTCGGTATGTCTACAACATTTGTCATGAAAGCAAAGTGTTATAAATTATTATCCCTTTGGCCTAATGTGACTCGTCTAAACCGAGAACAGAGCATCTTTCTTTTCCTTTTCTTTTCAAGTTCTGAATTTCTCTGTCCTCGTTTATCGGTGTAGCGGCTCAGTTTCTGCGTTGGCGCTGAACCCTTCCCTACCGCCAATCTGCTCCACTATTTACCTTTTCTTCCTGTCCAAGGGCGTTTGTGGTGTCTGTTAACAGTGGGTAAGGTCTAGCATTGCCCCTCTGCACCCTTGATTTATGTGGTACGGGGGGTTTGGAGGATAAATATTAAAACATGGCCGCTCCATTGGCTGCCAGCAATAACAGCCTGACTGGTTTCCTGTGCAGGCTTAGATTGCCTTGCCTTGCAGGGGCTTTGGGGACAGCAAGGCCAGTGGAGGGGAATCCAAGGGAGGATAAAGTGGCAAATAAAGCGACAGAGAGAATAATCAGTGCAAGGTAATTCTACATGTGAGAGCAGCGTTCGCTCTAAAACAGCAGCGCCACAAACATGGCTTGCACTGGCCATCTGAAGGCCACGACCGTGGGATCAAGAGCAGAGTGTCATTAGAGGACAATCAAGATTCTGCTGCCAAAACGGTGAAAGAGGGCATCCTCAGAGAGCATCCCATCGCTGCCTGTCTTTGACCGTGTCCTTGAGCTGCACACTAAATCTAACATGTTCCTGTGGTTTTGCAAAATAACCAACCACGTGAGCTTTCCCCGCACAGGACTGTGAGCAAAGGCTGGGTACAGTGTGGTCTTCCCACAGATCTTTTATTCCTGCAATATAACTGTTAAGCAAATCCAGGTGATATGAGCTGAGGGTCGCTTATATTTTTGCTGTACTTGTGATTCTTGGTGTCGCTGTTGTTGCTGTTGTGGAGCACTGTGCTGCCGATGTATATCCGTGGATGTGTGACAGTTCCCACAGACGCAGGTTTCTAAAAGGACAGTAAAAGAAACACGTTTGTCACGCTTGTGGAAGCAGAATGAACAGTAAAGGAACAGTTTCTGTGGTTTGAAACATTGCCTTCCTTCCAGCCTATGCTACCTGACGAGGAGAGCGATGCTGACGGTGCGCGCAGAGCGCTAACGTTATCCCAGCATTACAAACTATCCACCGTGTCTCATAGAAATACATGAAAACACCACAGTTGTGTTAAAATTACCGCGGCGCTGCTCTGGGTTTCGCACTCCTTCGCACTTTGTTCATCGTGTTGATTACTGAGTGAAGCCTCTGCGTCTGATTGGTGCCAGCGCTCATTCTTTGCTCTGACTTCATCTCCCTCGACTGCTTCTCGTTTGTCCCACCCTCCATCACAATTGTTTGGACCAGCGCCCAATCGCATGCTTCGACTACACCGTAGCATTAATCTCTGCAGCTGGTTTAAAGGGTCACTCTGGTAGGTTTGGATATGGGAATGGTTCTCATTGTTTCATTTCAGCCATCTTTGCTTGATTCTGGCCTGTAGTTTATGGCCAGCGTGCGTACTAGTTACTTAACCTCCTTTTTTCTTTTTTTAAATTGTTTCAGGTGGTGGGCTAGGATTCAGGGTATCTCGTTGGATGGACTTTCTTCTTATCACAGCTTTTGTTTGAAATCCACAGTTAATAAAAGATGAGAAAGCCAGGATTTTATTTTTCATTTATTTTATGGTAGAACGGTCACTGTTAGGTTTTGATACTGCTGTTTGTCATGTTTGCTTTGTGTGTGTGTGTGTGTGTGTGTGTGTGTGCTTTTTTTAATCGACAAGCATCCTCCTGCCCTGAGCGCTTCAGATGAATTACACCTCGTTCATGTTTTACTGTGAAAAACATCCAACACAGACAGAAAAATATAAAGAAAGATCACAAAGCTGCTGCCAATCAGATAAGCGTCGTGCTACGTGGGCAGAGGTTCTTGTGAATTCATGGCTTCGTATTTTCATTTGACCACTCAGGGCCCTCTGAGGGCCGCTCTTTATTTCAAGCATAACAGCTGCACAGTACAGCTGTCACACTTTAAACTCGATACATTAAAACATTAAGCTAATCAGTGCATTAAGGCTTGACAATGTCCCATAGCCTAGTGACATGTGGAGACATCAAAGTGAAGTTCAACCTACTGCCTGGTAACCTTTTTCTGCAGCACCAGGCAGTATAGAAGTACACGTTTGTGCTGCTGTAACTTTGTTACACTACATGATTGCACTCCTTAGGCAGAGAAGCTGTATTGCAGTTGCAGAGGATGTTGTTGGATGATTGTAAACATGAACATGACCAGTTCCAGAGTAAGCTTCTGTGGTGATCTAAGCTGGGTTCAAGGTCGTCATTCTTCTCTAACTCTTGAATCTCGCTCGACACTCTTACCAATAAAGCGGCAACCTCAGGCTCGGTTTGCTAAACCCAGCCACGTCGTTGTGTGCCAAAAGTGAACCAACCAAACTCTTTAAACAAAATGAAATTTATCCTTTGCGTTCTGACTTAACCTAGTATATCGGAGTAAAGCTCCTCGTTGACTTTCCATTGGTACTGAATCCATGGTTGTGCTCACACCTCGCTGTCACTTGTAACTGAACCGACACGCTCCCAACCAGCACAGCTTCGTGCTTTAGAAGCCGTGCTGTGTGGTAATGATCCTCGGGAAAATAACTCAACGAATTTGGTCCAAGGAGAAAAAATAGAAGATCTATTTAATGGATTGCCATTAAATTTTGCGGAGACACTCGTGGTCCCTTTGGAATGAATCGTATCGACTGTGCTGACGCCGTGACCTTCCTCTGGCACCAGCAGCTCCAGAGGCTCCTTTTAGCCCTTTGAAGTCATCTTAGTTGGACACAATCTTTATTTTCAACAAGATTAAATTTGGGACTAAATAATCTATTTTTTGACAGTTTTTTAAACTCTGGATGATTAATATCTAAACTCGCTGAGATTACTTTCATAACCCCTTTTCACCTTTATGCAAATCAAAGTTTGTTAATACAAAGTCTTCTGAAATGCTTTCTTCTTTTGAGAGGCATGGTTAACATCAGCAGATGCTTCTCATGAATAACAAACCTAAAGTGTTTTATATAAATCAGAGCAGCTGTAACGCACACCTTGTTTCATTGATTAGACTCCAGGTTTGCTCACTCCTGACTGCAATCGGATTTGGTCGATATCATTTGCCTCGGGCTTCGCCCAGATTTCCAGCCAACACCGCAAACACCTGAATGATGAATTCAATACACAGAAAATTCAGTGATCTGTGTTTTATTACCAACAAATGATTCGTTTTTTTTTAAATAATTGCAACATAAACTGTTGTTGTTTTGTCACAGGGTTGCTTTTTTGTTTCCTGTGTCCTCCTCACATCTGTCTGTTCGTCACTACCCTTGAACAGCATTAAGGTCATTGTATATTTTACACACTGAAACCAAACATAGAGACTTAAGAGGCAGCCAGACGTCTTTTTGGCTCAGGCTCGGGAGGACAAAAGTAATATTCCCAAACTAACATCTCGCTTTCAGCACACTGTGTGTGTTTTAACAGTCGGTCCTTCTAAAATGAAACGAATCCCCCGATAACAAAACAAAGAGGCCAAAAATGAAAGATCAAATTTTCCTTTTCTCTTCGGGGAATGTGATATTATGATGATCAGAATCACTTCAGCCACCAATAACTGTTTAAGAGTTTGTATTGGCAGAAACCTGAAACCTAATAGGGCTTCACAGACTGTAATAATGACACACGAGGCAGAAGGACAACAGATCTCATGGTACAAAATGATATATTTATGAACCACAGACTGTGGATAATAGTCTAAATATATACCTTTTAACAGTATCTGTGTTTGTGCAGGGCGTTGTGCAGTGCATCTGCAGCTGCAGAGGAAACTGTGGGACCTGATAGTGATTATTATAAGGTTTATAAAATGAAGATGTAGTACTTACAGATACATAATCATTTATTTTTTTTCTGAGAGACCTTAAGTGTATTCCTATGGCTAACATATTTATATAAGAGCATATATGCTGTATGAAAGTGATGGATGTGGAGTGTTGAACATGGCCCAGCGTAGCCCACTGGGGGGCTTTGCAAAGTATAAAAACTGCATTAACTGTCACGGTTCTGGGTCATTTTGACATTTTCAGTTTCTTATATTTTTCTGTATTATGTTTGCATTCTGATTTTCTCTGTGTGCTTTAGTGTGTATTTAAGTCGTGTTAAGGCGTGTGCTGATCGCTGGTCCGTCTGTGTGTCCACCGTGTGTTCTCCTGCCGTCAGCATTCATACGCCCCTGTTTACCTTCCCTCGTGTTCAGGTCGTCTTTAGTTTCCCCCCAGTATAGATCATCTTTAGTTCCGTTTTGCCATTCTGTCCTTGTGTTTTATTTCGCAATAAACCTCCTTCGCATCTCAGCTAGTGCCTGCTCTTGGGTCCTCATTTGTTTCCTCCACACGGCTCAGCCCGTTAGCCGTGACAGTAATATGCTGATGACAAGCACCGGCCTACTGCACAGCTGTGCAAATGTTGTAAAATTACAGTGATTTTAGATGTAGACATGTCATGATATAGACATCTTATATACTCAAAACAGACCAGGAGATAAAGGATGTTTATTACATTTTTATTACAAACATCCTGGGAAAACTTACTTTTCTTAGTGATAGCACACAGTAAGAATGTGACTGTGTGGCTGTGGAGAGGGGGCAGGCAGTCAGGTGAGTTTTTGTCTTTTGTAGAAGGAAATCCAAAAACAGAATCCAAAATCTAAATTTCAAACGCCTTCCAGGCAGGGAGGACCAAAGCACGCCGAAGGGAAAGAAAAAAGGAGAGGAGACATCAGATACGTATATGATCAAACACTAATTAAATGCATTACCAAAATGTAGCTGTGAACATGGGCGGAAAATAAGCAGAAGACCTGGTGCTTCTCGCAGCACCTGAAGAGAAAACAGGTAACAGGTGCACAGCTGGAGGCTCAGCCTAAGGCTGATCGCAGAAAGAGAAAAGGAGAGAGCATTAAAGAAGCCAGAGGAGGGAGGGCAGATATTGCCAACACCATGACCAAAAGCACCCTTCTCTCCATGCGTGCCTCCAGGCGCACCAGTGGACTTCTCAGGATGCACCTTGTGGAACTCCCTCAACTAGTGAAGCATCCAGCATTAAAGAGTGTGGAATGAAGCATTCCACTGGACGGCATCCCTCCCCCCACAACACACTGGAGGTGTCAACCCCCTCATAGGAAGGATGATAAGTCAAGTTGAAAGGGATCAGCTGGAAGGCACAGAGAGCCAGAAGACACCAGACGCTTTTGTTGGGTCATTTTTGGACTTTTAACTATGTTCTTGTTTTCTGAGTGTTTAATGTACTGAAGTTCCAGTCGTCATTTATATTTAGTGGAGTTTCGTGATTGTTTTTCTATAATTGTTCTATCATTCCTTGTTGTGTTTTAGACTTATTCTGGATTGCATCTGTGTAGGCTCTTAGTCATCCAGGTCATAGTAGATTAAAGCTAAAAGAAAAGCATCTGGACTTCTTTAAGTCGGCACGGCGCTGATATGCTGATGGTAAAAACACAGTCCTTTTCCACCGTGCCGCAATCCCAGCCACCATTGATGAGTCAGCTGCCCCGGGAGAATCGATGGGGGTGCGGGAGATGCCGTCGGTGAGTAGGGAACTATCGCCTGGATGACGAAGCTCCTGGTAGCCAGACCTGAGTGAAGAGGAATCCACCGTCCTATCAAGGACAACCTGCTCTCCATGAGCTCGAGAGTGGTCCCATCACCCAGGCCCACAAGACAGAGGAGAGGGAGTAGCACCCCTTGGGTGGGGGGGATCCTGGAGGAGGGTCATCACACAGCAGGTGGACAGCAGATCCAGCGAGGCCACCACACGATGATATTTTGTGTCGTCGGCTGAAACACCACAATGAGCAAACTGAGCTTCGACTTGCACGAACCACAAAGGAGGGTCGTGAAGCCAAAAATCCGACAGCTTAACCACCACAGCAAAAATTAAACCTTGCAGCTCTGCTATCACTTCCAACATAAATGAAAACAGAAAACTAAGCAGCAGTGACGTTTTGGGGTTACTGAAGTTGGACTAGCTGGTGTATAATAATGTGCTGCGTTGTGGCTAGCTACACAGCTATGTTAGCATAGCATAAACAGTGAAACTGGAGGATGAAGGCTAACTTTTTCCACTCAATGAGGGTTCCTGATGATTAGGGACAAATGCAATCGCATGGCAGGATGCTGTAAACGGACCAAACTTCAGTCAGGAGAACAACTGCTATATAAGGTTGGTCATTGGTTATACTGTTGCATGGGCTGGTCTGTAGTTACACTGTAAGGTTTTAAAATCCATAGTGATGATAAAACTGAGAGAGACCGACAGTGATAACAGACTGTTTAAGGGGCTTGTTCAGATTAAATAGAAGCGGGTTTCATCAATAAATAACATTCATATAAGAAATAAACTTGTCTGTGTAAACTGTCTGTGTGGTTAAACAGTTTCTCTGATAAACCTGCTACATAAGGGATGACAACAGAATGTAAAACAGAACAACATTACGCTCCCTTAACCAACAACCTACAACCGTCATGGCTGATTCTTCTGTTTCTATGTAATTCATCTGCACATGTGATCAACAGTCTTCTAAATTTTAAAGGTTCCCTGTAGTTTTCCACTGTGATATTCTAAAGGAGCCTAAAAAGTGGGTTCCTTTAGCTGAAGAATACAGTGGGAAGCTACTATGTGATGTAAGGACATCTCAAACTTTGGTTGGCCCTCTCAGTTTACCCATTAGGGGAATCGGAAGGGAACATTTAATAGTTGCTCACTTGGCTGATCCTGACATGTCTGCAGAATAATAACTGTAGCTACATGGTGCTCCAGCCTACACCTAGCCCACAGTTTATTAGTCACACTTTCAGCTAAAATCTATGTTATCCGATATGACAGGACTATCTGCTAAAGAAAAGCCTGCTTGTTATTGATATTGCTGAAGGGACACTGAGTTGTCTGTCTTTGTCTGGGGACAAAAGCACAGAAATGTACTAGCTTGACCCTCTTTAAGCTGCTAAATGCTCCCTGGTTGCTAGCTAGTTTTCTACAGAGCCTCCAAAGACTGCGATAGGAATGTTTGTTCTGGAGTATTCCTGCATTTCCGTTTGGCTCAACCCACTTATAACAGGCTGCCAGTAAAAAGAAAAATCCTTTAGTGTAGATACGATGGAAAAGGACAGATGATGTGATATGTGATGAAATGCCAGCAGCTGCTCTGCATGACTGTGACAGGTGAAGCTGTGGCTGGATATGGTTACCACTTGGAGTACAGTTGCTGCTGCGGTTCAGATAGTGGTGCTAGGACTCTGTCTAACTGTAGTGTGTTTGAAACACTGACAAATGTGGTACCAGTAAACTATAATAGTACAGTAAAATACGCTAACTGTGAAATGCCAGCACAGTGTCTTAGTGCACATACACAATGCTGCACAGTCAGTGTAAAAGGCATAAAACACTGTCAGCACCAGAATTATGACAACAATAGCAGTGACAGCGATGTCATCCAGTGGCTGAAGTCATAATCACAGTGTGTCTCAATTAGCCTTGGCAGCCATCACTGAGAGCTGGTTATATTTATAAATGCTATATTGTAGACCGTCTTGGGGTGGGTATAACATAGCTTCACTTACCCTAACATCAGCATTTAGTTTAAGCTCCCACACGAAGGTGCTTATCAACTCATAAGTTAAGGATTTCTAAATCTAGCAAAGAGCTTATTCACATAAAAGATGTGGTGTTGCAGCACACAACCACTTACAAAAAGAAAGGTCTACTGGCAGCAGAGCAGCTCATTTCACAGAGAAGATAAAAATATAATATTAGCAAATATGAAGAGGGTTGACACATAATGCAGACTGACAGCATCGCAGCTGCTGCATCTAAGAAAGTGGGTCTGTACGGTCAGTAAGTCTGGAAAAGAGCTGTATATGAAGTCTGTGTGAAGCCAGAGTAGAAAACTGGCAAAAACACTGACTTTTTAAGTCAATAAAATGATTAGTTTCACGGCTCTGTCATGAGGAAAAAGGAGGATTTGACAGATTACAATTGTGAATTTCATTAAATCAATATGTTTCGATGTGCAGGAGATGATGATTATCATCCCCACTGCTGTTAAACTATTCAGCTGCAAAGAGATGAACACATATAAACTGAAGCAGGATTTTTGGGTGTTTTCAAAAAGATTTAGGTGCCCTGTTTTGAGATTGTATCACTGTACAAGGGCTTACAGAACATTTAAATATATTCATATAAAAGTTGTTTCAGCCTACAGAGAATCTTCAGTTCTTAAAAAGACTCGGAGAAAGACAAGGAAACGTAGACCCTAGTACTGTCCAGTTCATTGCAGCCGGGGGTGCTTTCAGGATATTTTACTAATCCCAAAGAAAATTCAGATGATGTTTTTGATTGTTGATTATTCAGAAGGTAAATGTGTTATGAGTTAACCACACCAGATTAGACATGAAGCATCGTTAGCATGGCTTTGTAACTCTGAAAACCCAGGATCGATCCTGAAGTTACCTTGCTAAGCCCTAAATCCTGATCCATAGTTTAGGGTCAGGGTGTCCTGACAGGGGCATGCAAAAGCTGTGGTGAATAGTGTTGCAATTTAAAATTAAGCCAGGAAAAGAAAACTCTCATCATGTTGTTGGCTCTTTACTTGTTAACTGTGTGTCTGCCATTTTTTGGTACGTAGGCTGAAGGATTAGCGCTTGACTACTAAAAAGAACTGCTACAAAAAGGTAATACGTCCTTTAAATGTGCCCGAAAAGCAAATTCATGAGCCAAAAGATGCTAAAAATCTCTGTAAGGCTTCATATTGTTGAATAATTCTAAATATAAAAGCACTGGTTGGATGAGGTCTAAATAAATTATAATAAGTGGTTCAAAACCTTTTTTCCTTAAGCTGAATTGTGAGGCTGATGTGTACGAGGATGTTTGTACCACAGGGACTGGTGGTAGGAAACAAGGTCTGCTTCATACGAGCTAGCCCGAGGATGCTCCCAGGCACGGGGCATGTGACCAACACCGAAACCAACTTAATGCAACCTGCACTCAAAGGCTAAAAAGAAACAGCAGGCGAAGGTCGTTCATTACACGCGTGCTCTCAGCATCACTGCTGTAGCTAGAGGGGAGTGGAAAGTGACAGCAACTCCAGCTCATTATCTGCATCTGTAAACACACACACATGCATGTAAAAGAGCTCTTTCAGCTCCACTGTAATGATGGTGCTTGTTAAATGAAGGTGACTGTATTCTTGCCATGTTATTCTAATTCCTACACTGTGTCGTGCTACTCACACTCTAATATGTTAGTACTTTCTAAGCTTAAGGGTCAAATTTAGAGAGTGATGCATCTAAACAAATGACAGATGTAAGTTATAGCCCAGTAATCAGGAGCACGTGCTGTCTTTCGTCACTTTAAATGATCTAAGCATATTGTATGTGTTGGCTGTTTGTGTAAATACGTTGATCCATAGAATTCAGAGAGTGTACTATAGATACATGTCGCTACCAAGTGAAACCCAGCCATGGAGGGGGCCGCCAGCCAGGGTGCTATTAGTGCCATTCCCAAGACAAGCTAAACGGGGAGGGTTGCACTGAAAGAATACAAAAATGTTATTCTTCTCGTCGAGAATGATTTCCAAACTGAAGCAGTCGAAGCCTGCGAGACTCGGGTTAACGACCTGCTGGCCGAGTGCTTCTGGTGCCGTTGGCCAATAGAGTGCTAGTGTACTATCGTTGGCTAAGGAAAAAGGAAGCGGGAAGGATGAGCGTAGTTAGTGGATGTTAGGAAAGTGTCAGACAAGATCATGAGCTTAAAGCTGGAGGTTAGAAGATATAAGAGAGAGAGGACTTCTGGAACAAGTCAAATGAAATGGTAGAGAGTGTACCGGGCAGCTGGAGTGGGGATTTCAGAGTACATGTAGGTAAAGGGAACAGTGGAGAGGAGGTGGTGCTGGGTAGGTATGGTGTTAAGAAGAGAAATGTAGAAGGACAGATGGTAGCTGTAGAGAGAGAAGGATGGATGGAGGCAAACTGGGGAATGAGGAAATGCAGAGGATTAGTAAGGCGGAAGTAAGGGCGGCCATGAAGAGAGTAAAGCGTGTAAAGGCAGTTGGTCCAGATGAATTGGTCGAAAGCATCGCAGCAGCTGCAAATTCTGCCGGGTGACAGTAACAGCAAAGAGACGAAGCACGTTTTATAATGTGAGGAAAGCCAAAAGCTGCGCTTCCTCCACATGTGTACACCATAGGCATCGAGAGCTCCTATGGTGTATGGTTTGGAGATAGTGGCACTGCCCAAAGGAAGCCCAGCTGAAGATCAGAAATCAGCCTATCAGAGCGACAGCTCAGGTCGAGCTAGAGAGGCAATGTTGAGATGGTTTAGACATGACAGTAGAAAGATACTGGAGAATGGACTTTGAATATGAGGCTTCAAGACAGGAGGAAAAGGAGGAGCACGGAGAGCATGCAGTGAAGGAGGACTTGGTTGGTGTGACAAAGCCGGATGACAGGGAAAGGGTGAGGAGGCAAGAGTCGAATTTTATGGAAGCAGATGATCCGCTGAGGTGAAGACGTTTCCAAAGTTATGCCAACATAGTGCGACTCGCACAGTTGTGTTCACATTTATGGAAAACGGCTCTTGGTCTCCTTCATCCAGGTCCGAAGTAAATGCTTTCCTGATGAGTGTACCACACAGAGGAAATGTGCCATGACAGTGAATAAATGGGTCAGCAGCTATGCTGAAACTCCAAAAAGGCACAAAGATGGCTCTCTTTCTACCTGGATCCCCACCTGGTGTAGATAACCTGGTCTGGAGTAGGCCAGGTTCAGAGTTTCAGCTAAAATTGTATCGAAGTGACATCTTTTCACCAACTCTTCTATTTACAGCGTGCTGAAAGTACGATGAAGTTCCTCAAAGCATGCTGCAAATTTAAGCTTACAGCATTTAAATATGTTGCATGTGTGAAGCAAGCTTTGTCTTTTTATGCAAAAAAGTTAAAACAGATCAGGTCTGGTCTGTCATCCTTGCGCAGCCTTTAGACTGGTGGCTTTAATATCTCTGATTTATAGTAAAGGCCAATTGAATTTTCTGTCGCTTGAAAAGTGTTTGAAGTGAAAGCATCGTGGACACCCTGTGACGACAGATGGATTTGCTGTCATGTTGCTTTGCCCACATTCAGTCCCAAAGCCTTTGTTCTAATTTTGAAAGACTTCCTGAGCTCATGCGCTTTCCTGCTTTTCTGTGCTCGGGTATTTCCAGACTCACAGATGCAATCAGTCATATGATGTTTTACTTCTTTTAAAGACCGCACTGACATTATTTTGCATAATGGTTGGAAACACTTGTAAAAAGGAAGAAAATGATTTTTATTGTTCTGCCAGTAGATGCAAAGCAATTTTAATCACACAGTGGTGGGTAAATGAATACTCCCATCAGTCTCAGATGGAAATCATTTACTTGTTTGGCTGCGTCATGTCTTATTTTCCATTTTTATTGTTTTGGATTGTTTTTAATTTTTTTTTTTATGTTGTACAATTATCATTATATTGCACCAAGTTAACCCTTTACCCCAGAGGGGTCTTTGTCAATGAGCTGGTTTTTAGCAACATGACAAAACAACAGATATTAAAGAATGAATGATTAACCCAAAGAAACATGCAAACGCTTATTTTTATTTAATGATGATCTAGAATGCATTAATGTCTCACAGAGGAGTCTGTTATCTATTGCACTGTCTCATAGATTGAGGCCTACTGAACTCAGTCACCCCCGTTTATAACCACATGCTTTAAGTTATCACAGCAGAGTTGCCTCCTGCAGTATCTCCAGTGTTTCAGTTTCCAGAAAACCAAACCCTCTGACATCCTTCATCAGTTTTCAGCAGTCATGGAGTCTCTTCACTTGCTTGTGATTTTCTTCTGGCTTTCCCAGTTGGGAGTGTGCTCTGGAAAACTGTTGTACATTTAGCAGTAATGTGAAAGCAGCTGAGGTAAACCTGGTTTCTTGTCAAAAAAGCCCGAGACACATTGTCTTTTGCAGAGCTGCTGTAATCAAGGCCCCAACATAAATGCTGACATCTAACTAGGTTTAAATGCTACACAGCAGACTACTGTTTAAAGGATGCAGGATACAAGGGCAGGTATGGTGAACAGAATTAAACTTTAAGGGCATTCGGTGTAAAAAGAAGAATTAAAAAAAAAGGAAGAGCTGATACCTGCTGTGGCGACCCCGTGGGAATAAGGGAGCAGCCAAAAGTAGCTTAGAAGGCTGATTAAAACTTTCAGGTTAGCGGTCCAATAAAAGCAGGAATCCAAGGAACGGAAGTGTGGCTGAGTCATGAAAGAGCAGGCCGAACGCCAGAGAGGGGCTAGAAGGAAACGAGGAACTAGAAAAGGATTTAAAAAAATTAAACCATCTTAAATATGGTGTAGAAAGCATTGATGGCCATTATTTAGTAACACACACACACACACACACACACACACACACCTCTCTTACTTGCTATCTAGACAGATATTCGAACCTGTCATGTGAGCAGCAGACTGGACCAGTTTGGACCTCTCTAACGATCTTGATATGCTGAACTCTCTTAGGCAGCTTTCTTCAGATTTCTTTAATGTCTTCAGGAACAGTTCTGTGGGATTCTTGAAGGACATTCAGAGCTGTGTTTTGCGTGTTGTTCTGTTCCCTGTCAGAGTGATCCCACCCTGCTTCAGTAATGTTAGCGTCCAGGGAGATGGATGCTAACATGCTTCATCCACGTGTTTCTATCGACACTCACTGTTGTACCTCTCTCCTGAACTCCTCTACATATCATTTCTAATTTGGACAGTTTGTTTCCTTTGGCCTGCCTTTCGTCTTCCAGTTGTCCGGTTTCCTCAGAGCTTCTCGTTTTTTAACTAACTGCCCTTTTGGGAATCACCATATTGGTGCAACAATACTCTCTTATTCCTGTCAACTTATATTACCTTTGGCATTTTTCACAGACGCTGCTAAAGAAATGGGAATAAATGATGTTTTTACACCTGTGCCTGCTATGTTAGCCATCTGTGTCGTCATGTTTACCACTCTTCATCTTGTCTTCATCATGTTTTCTGTGACAGGCTGTTAGTGACAAGTGCCCAAAGATACCATTCAAAATGCGTTCTTTGCTAAGTTGTCTGTTGTGTATAGATACAACATCGGTTCACCCTTTGAGTTGGCTGCTTTTTTCTGCTTTAATGATTCATAGCTCAGTGTTATGTGGCTTAACAACAATAGTCCTTTGAAAATTGTTTAAAAAAAATCATCTGAACAATGGTCAGGTACAACGACTGAACTGCAAATGTGTGAAAAAGCAAAAATGTCCGAGTAAAATATTTAAAAGAACTTTAGAACGAGTGCTCAAAAACAGTCTTTAATGTAAAGACATGAGCTACGGCCCAAGTCTTTTGAAGGTGGTACAACGAAATATACATTTAAAATAAACGAGTTACAAAAGTTAAGCATTGGGACACGTCACATATAATTGCACAGATGCTGTTTGAGGACCACAGAACATGTAATCTAATTCTGCATATATGAGTGAAAACACACACAGGACGACTTACATTCAAAGCAAATCAGGAAGTAAGCAGAAGACACAACACTGAAAGATGAAGACACAGAAACACGATGAAGACTGACAGTAAACATGACGGCGCTCATGGGTGAACTCAGCAGGCACAGGAATGAAATAACTCAAAGTTAAATAGCACAGCCATTGTTACGTGTTACAGTTAACATTTTTGTTTTAAAAAGAAATTTCATCCAGATGTGGTGCAATGCAAATGATCAAAGGTTCACAAAAATCCCCTCTAAACTTCAACCGCCCACGTCTCACCTCCACAATCTGGATCCTTGTCCTCCAGAACTATGGTGCCAATATAAACCCACAAAAATCCTGCAATTGTAAGACATGGATGATATAATACAATGATGGCATTTTGGAAGGAATAATAATTTAATGTGGATCGATATGTTGGTAAAAGCCAGCGTTGCCTTCTTTTTAGGCAGTATATCCAGCTGCTCTAAACCAGTGAATGGGAGGATTGTCTTAGACAATAAACGTCCAAAAAAGATATAAAGTGCTGTACGTTGTTAAGGAGAAATTATATGCAATGTTTTAAAAAGCATCAATTTGACCTGAGAGAAAGCTAAGAAACTACAATGATAATAGTCACTCTCGAGTTTACAGTTCACCCTTGTGATTAATTTACCTGTTACAAGCCATGACAACTAGCCCTACATCACTAATCCCGTATATTTAACTGCTGTTGCAGGCTCATTAATTAGAAAACAGCCTTTGCTATTATTTTTCTCATCCGCCAAACAGTTTGAAGATGATATGTGACACACTCACATTAAACACAATGAACATTGTTTGTCACAATATTTAATGATCTCACCACCTGCATCTGCAGAAATCATTAGCGGTGTTATTGGCCCGCCGCGCTGACGTGTCACTGGGCTCGGACTAATATGAGCAGCGAGTATGCAAAACCACGCTCTCTATCAGTCTTTGAACAGTGTGTTGTCTCTCGTCACACCACCAACGGAGATGCACAGCCACTGTCAGCATCAATTCCCAAGCTGATGAGATCTGTGTGTGTGTGTGTGTGTGTGTGTGTGCGCGCATGCATATGTGTGTTTAAGCCTTTTGTTTATTAGGCTCTGATAGACACCTCCATGTGTTTGCCAGCGTTGACATCGTCGTTGGCAGGCCCTGAGGTGATCCTATGATATTGTTTTAGTATTTGTGAACATTTGTAGTTTGACATCAGCCTGCTTCTGTTCTGTCATCCATAGAGAACTAAATCTAAAGCAGGTTATAAGAACCTTATTTAAAATCATGAGCTAATGAAAGATATATTTGACCTTACAAGATAACCATGTTCAACAATTCAATTCAGATTTATTTATACAACGCCAAATCACAACAACAGTTACCTCAAGGTGCTTTATATTGTAAGGTAGACCCTACAATCATACATACAAATAATCACATGACCCCCTATGACAGTGGTTCCCAAAGTGGGGGGCATGCCCCCTGGGGGGAGGGCGCACCATGCAGGGAAGCCACGGGATCAATCATAAAAAAAAGAATGCTGTTAGCTCTTTATACAGTAAAGTTACAGTGGGATGTAAATAATATCAGGCAGTTGGTTCCCCGTCCAAATCACAGTATCCCACAGCTGTTCATGTTTTTAAACCCATTCTGCACCGAGAGGCATTTTTGGAAAAATGTATTGATAGCGATGTTGAATATTCTTCAACAAAGGGGGACCGAGCAAACAAAGCTTCAGTGTCGTCATCTACAGCCGGTCCTCCACTGTGCTGCTCTGGCATACGTCATAACCTTTTGCCTAAAAGACATTTGTGTTAGCTTTCCCGCACAATAAGTTTCTGTTTAACATTACAGTGTTCCATCTATAGACCTGGAGCATCACAGCCATTATTCATCACAACCTTTCCTGCAGCATGTGATGCCCGATACCAGGTAAAGACTGTTTATGGAGGCATTTCTTTTCATTTGTCCGTTTCATCGCGTGGTAAAGGTAGCAGCTGAAAATAGCTTTAAATGGAATGATGAATGAATTATAAAGAAACGGTTCTTGTGTCCCAAGACATAGGACATTATACCAGAAGGAAAAGCACTGATGGGAAGATTTTATCAGCTTCTCCTTCTGCTTCATCCAGTCTTCATGCTAAGCTAGGATAACCATCAGGAAATTTGAATGAGCAACGCATTCATCTCAAAATAAAAATTGTAAACCTAGAAACATAATAATGGTCAAAGCTAGCTAGCCATTAGCTATCAAGCTAACTATGGCTAATTTTTCTATGAATCTGGCCGGTAGATAAATCAAGCTTTTGGAGCCGCATAGTCGGCACATGACTACAACACATACCATTTTATTAAAAGCACCATGAAAGGTATATGTGATACAGGCGTTTGGCTATTTTGTCTTTTACATGATTCATGTTGCCGGTAGCATCTGTGGTGGGCAGCACTTCTTTTTGTTAAAGAAACTATTCCTGCTGACGAACCAATCTGAATAGTTTAAGCTTCCCCAGAGCCTGATGCATTTGATAGAACCACTCCTTTTTATTATGTGTAATAAAATCTCCTAATTTTCACACCAGCTATTAATTTGCACCCACTGTAGGTACCAACAGTCAATACCTAATGAAGTTTTCCTTTTTCCAAAAATGGATTATTAGGTTTGTTTTTCCTTTTTACATTTCTTTTTTCATGTTAATATTTATAGTTTTAATAGAAGGTTATGCTGTTTCACTAATAATGAGTCTGTTTTAATAGGAAATTTGTCTTAGAACTCAAGCGGGACAATAAAAATTTAAATTAACTGAGCTTTTACAAGCTAAATGTTTGGATTATAAACAATGATCGCTAACTGTGGCTATAAAATTAAATTTGTGGAGTATAAGCTGTAACGCCTCCCTTTTTAAATGTACTGGAATTAAAGTAGCCCATAAAGCAGCATGTAAAGTACAATTAAAACTGGAGGATCTGTGATGTGTCCTTCTGGTGAAAGTATACTGTAGTTTCAAACTGTAGACAAACTTACTAAGAACATTGTAATCAGCTCATTCTTTCTCCCCACTGAACTTAATCTGCCATTTATTTGACCAAATCACAACAGAAACATTAATAAAGTTCCTGTGAAAGGTTTATTTTTCAGAACTCTGCGCCCTCCTGCTTGCTTGTTTTTGGTAACACAAGCTTAGCATTTACATTCCTGGTTCTATTTGTATTTGAAAACCTCTGTTTGGCCTGGTCTCCACCTTTGCAGATTCTGTAGTTACACCCACGAGTCTCGTGATGACGTAATGTGGAAAAGTCCCAAAGCTCATGAGACTTTAGGAATAATCCAAGACACACACGGAGCAGCGTGATACTTTACCTATTCAGTCCTGGCAGGAAAAATAATCACTCCTTTACTTTATAGTAAAAAGTATGTAATGTGAGACGATTGTGCTCCCTTTCTATAGAAATGTAAGTACTCTGGTAAATTAAAGAGAGATTGATTCATGGATTTACTTGAAAAAATACTTTAGTTTGGTTTTTGGTCATATTGCTTTTAATTTTTTTTAAAAAAATGTTTACTTTTTCCAAACATCATTAAAATCTTGATTAGTTATTTTAAAAGCAAAAGTAAGACAGCTTTTACTCTGTCTGTCAGAAGAACGCACCGTTTAACCCAAATGTAAAACACTGATTTCTGGATGTCAGACAGTAAACATGTCCTGCTAATGAGAGATATCAACAACAAAGTTGGCAGGAAAGTCCAACAAGTGGAAAAATCTAAATTTGTGAAAATGTCTCCAGTAAGGCACAGGCTGAAATACAGGATGGCTGTGACAGGAAAAAAAGACGAACAAATCGACAGTTTACATAGTTGAGTGGAGATAGGACAACAGGAGCTGTACAGGGGACAAATAATTAAAGCAATTACCAATAAAAAAAAAAATTAAACAGCCAAAACAGAGGAAGAGAACGGCATAGAAAAAGTATGAATACTAGAAAAATACGAAGACAAGAATGAATTTAAACATCACTAACATCAGCAGACTTGTCCCTGCCTTTGGTCCAATCACAGCTGGGATAGACTCCAGGCCCAGAACGGTGACGTGATAAAACTAAAATAAATAAGGCAGCTGATGTTCTTGATTTTCTATTAGCCTCACTTTCACTGAGCCATTCTTTCTGCCATTGAGTATGAAGTCAGATGGAAAAACAAGGGCTTGACTGCACAGCAGCAGAGAGAGTACAGCAGCACCTCTGCTTCCCCCTCTAACCGCTGGGTGTTCTCCTCCATGGACTCCAGCTGAAGTGGCTGATGCTGGAACAATTAAAGTTAGTGGGGAAAACAACCTGGCAAGAAGTAAAAAAATACCCTGATGCCAGACGAGGTGTACGTGAGGAGGATGGGAGACAGAAACGGACCTCAAACAGGGCTGTAAACAGGCAAACACACATACTGCAGCATTCATGTGAAATATCACGACATGCATGCATATAGCATGCATCACGTTTATGCATTTTTTTTACATGCAACATGGTTATGGTTAATTTAGGTTCACGACTTTTATGCCCATAAGAACTACAATAACAAAAACAGGAAACTGATATTTAATGTTGTTGCAGATTCTAGATGCAGACATCTCTGAGGACTGAGTCGAACTGAAAGCAGTCCTAATTTTGTCATTAGATTTGCCACGTGTGCAGAAACATATTATTTCTAAAATGTTCGTATCAGCTTTCTGCAGAGTGTTCACACATACTAATACACAAAGCTTATAATGCAGTCTGCTAATGTTGTGCTTAGAACTTTTTTCTAAAGGGCTCAACCTGTACACGCTGAACACATCGAGGCATTCAAGTGTGAATTACAAATAATTGTAGCACTAAAGGAGAACTCATTAGTATTCATCCCTTTGGGACTATCTGTCAACTCAAGTGAGTTTTATTTATATAGCTTAATATTACAAAGTTGCCTCGGGGGGCATGTAGTACCCTCACTTCACAGATTGCCGAGTAAGGTAGGAAAAGTTGATGTAGGTTTATGGGTTATATTTTCTGATAATTAATATTTATGTGGAATTTGCAAGGAAATTTAGCTCGTGTCACATTTTTGTCTGCAACTGATCCAGTTGTTGTCAAGATAATTAAGAGCTAACTAAAGCGACGGGCCAGTCTATGGAGTGCGAACAAGTGTTGTTGAGCGAGAGCATGCAGTCTGAGAGGTGGGGATGGGAGGGTTAAAGGGTTAATGAAGGGAATAAATGAGTTAAAAGGAAAAATAAAAAGCAGTATGTCATCTTGTTTAAAGTCCTTGGCTTAGGCGTGGGGTCATAGCCCTCCCTCTGGAAGCTCTCTGGCTCTAAAAGGAGCTGAGTGTTAGGGTTGGGTAAACTCAAAGGGAGTAAAGACTCTTCAAATGAGTGTGAGCCACGACTATGGGTTCAGTCACCAGGATATAAAATGTAACCAGTGTCCTCTCACGGAGCTAACGAGCGCTAGGTTGTGACCCGTGACCCTTAATGTGGTAAAGGTCACTACGCTCATGTGAAATTAAGAGCTATTAACAGACAGGTCATTGCTAATGAGGACCCCTGTCTGGATGTCCGAGCAGCTCACAGCCTGCGGAATGTGGACTCCTCGTGTGCTCCGGAAAAACTTATCATGACAAACTCCTGCGAGGCATGAGGAGGTGGCGTTGCAGTAAACATCACACTGCATTACAGGAGTTTAACTGTGCTCTGTGGGGCTTGCACTGAATGCAGGTTTTGCTTGCAGTAGCTGCATGATAGTAACGCTGTAACAGTGAGGAAAAAACGACAACAAGCATCTTTTTCCCTTCAAAGATGAAGCATAGCTTGTGTTTGCTGCAGGATTACAGACGTCACTCTGACTCGGAGCTGATGAACTCTTCCCTTGTTGTTGTGTTGATATTCAGCTTCCACTGGTTCACCAACAGTGGACCATGAAGTCTGTGTGGTACACGAGACCAAATGTACACTTGGTCACTACATTTAGATATTACTGTAGTCTATGTGTCAACAGTAATACTACTATTACTGTCTAATGCTTGAGCAGATCAACGTGATCAGTAGGCACGAGGAAACGAGGTCCTGCTGCTGTTGGTTAGATTGGTTCATAAGTTATTTCTCTTATCAGTCCCCTCAAAATAAAAAATAAAATTCCCTTTTTATTACCCTTTATTTTATCACTTGATCATTATTAGATTCTGTTACCTTTACCTGAATGATTCTTAAACAGCTTTCATGCCAGGTATCAACACTTTTCCAAGGCCTAACTGACAAATAAAGGCTGATATCGCATCTCAATAGCAAAACAAAATGATCACATGGCTAAACAGCACGTCCTTACATAATGCACATTACCAACCATTGTAATAATAATAATAATAATAATAATAATAATAATGAATTTTATTTATAATGCAGTATACATTTGATATCAAATCTCAAAGTGCTACAAAGATCAAACGATTCAAAAATAAAAATAAGTCAAAACAAATTCACAAGCAATTAAAAATACGTATTTCTGCTCTTTAGACAATGTATGAGATACTCGCTGTGTATACTTGCACAGATTGTGCTATTTAATTAAAAAAATGGTTCGACAGACTCTGAACAAAGTATTTGATCACAGCTTGGTTACTATTAGCTCCCTACAGCTGGCTGCAGTAATAACAGAATCCCTCCGTTCCTCAGTCATGGTTATCACGTAATCCCCTGATGTCTTTCTGTTCCATGGTCTTACTATTTTGTGCAGGGTGGCTGCAATTAACTTTTACAACATGTATCTATGATCAACGCCTTGATGACTAATGTAATAAGAGCCTACCAAATGTGGCTGAGACAGCCTGTGCCTCGGTTTCAGAACCATTACACCCCTACTCTTGGTGGAGCGTCGTGTTCCAGCCAGTGTGGGTGTTGTTTGGCCTTTTTCAAACCCATACTCAGTTTCCTTTCAGGCTCCTTTTTCTTTGAAAATGTTTTATACGTGTCATATTGCATATTCAGCTAATACAGTACTGTTGGAAACTCGACTCCAACCAGTGATTTCTCATACTTTGCTAGGAAAATGGGAAATTCTGTAGGTGCAGCGATTTATTGAAACATATGCAAACATGCATGGAAATACAGCTTATAATGCAGACTTTGTGTAATTTTAACAAGCTTGAAAGTCAATATTTGGTCTGACCACCTTTATTTTTCCACACAACCTGCATGCTCTGAGGCAAGCTTTCTGTTAGTATTTTTCTCCAGGCTTCTTCGAGGACATCCAAAGCTCTTCTGGCTGCATTTTGTTGTGTTCTCTGTCGAGATGATCCCACGCTGCTTCAATAATACTGAGGTCCGGCCTCTGGGGACGTCAGTCCATTACTGATAGTGCTTCACTCTGGGCTTTTTCTATCCATGTAAGCTTTTACTATATTGGCCGTATATTTGGGATCATTGTTATGCTATTAAAACAAAAAATCAAACAATTGCCAGATGTTTTCCAGTTGTTATTTCATGGTGGATCATGCTACCACCTGCTGAAACACAAACTCAGACCATGACAGAGCCTGAGTTGTGTTTTACAGATGGCTCACTGCTGTACCTCGTCCCTGACCTCCTACGTATGATTTGAACCAAACATTTTACTTTTGGATTCATCGCTCAGATAAGATCTGTCAGCACGGATTTTCAGTCCAGTTCCTGTGTAATATAACATAACTCAGCCTTTTCTCCTCGCCTCCCTTCCTTTAGAATGACTTTTTGACAGCCACCCATCCACTGAGACCATTTCTGATGAGGCTTCAGTGAAGAGTAGATGATTCAACTGAAGGGCCAGATGCTTCTCTCAGGTCTCTATCAGGTCTTTGCTGGATCCCCTCCCAGACTTGTTCTTTGTTCAGTCATCTGTTATGTAGAGACTTAACACTAGAGCTACTACACCTGCGCAAATTTGTGTAACTTCCCTCAACCCACTTACTAGAATTACTGGCTTTTTTATTTTCTGGTGCAAGTCCCAAGGTGTTAATCACCCCTGCTGAGATTTTCACAGGTCGTCCTCCAGCTTTTGTTGTTGAGCTGAAGGCCTGTGAAAATCTCAGCGGGGTGCTAGGAGGTGTTAGGTTCAGGGGAATTAACGCAAGTTTGCGCAGGGCTGGTAAATCTAGCAGTAGGAACTTGCACCAGGAAAAAAAGGCTCCGTAGTTCTAGTGTTAACACCGCTACATTCTTTGTATTTGTTGTGTTTTTGTGCTTGAACGTGTCAGTGTGAGGTGGCCTAACATAAAAAGTCATTTGAAAATGATCAGGTACAAGAACAGAAAAGAAAATGAGCATCAACCTTTAATCTTTTGTCAAAGTTTGGAAGGGTCAACTTGTGGTCCACCTCCTTCAGATCATTTATGAAGACTTTTAGATTAAAAATACAAAGACAGAAATGTCCAATATTTCTCATTTAGCACATATTTTCAGCACGCTTATACAAACTTTCAGGCTCTGACAGCATAACTTGCAGAAGGGAGTAAAAGAAATGCCCCAACTTAAAACAGTGTTTGCCTAATTAATATATGAGATTTTTACATTTGCTTTTCTCTGAATCATTCTGGTGCATCAATGGCTAAATGCTCCCATATGTGCTGTTCCTAGAACTGGTGTGTCTGTGATTTAATTTTCTCCATGTGAATGTAGCTACTGTCTGTGCTGATACGGACTAATTGGATTCGGAGTATCTCGTCGTGATTATTTGATTACAGTTCATTACCCTGTGAACTCGCACTAACCTGAGCTGCAGATTTTCAAGTACCAGGAGGTGCTGTGGATCATACAGGGGTCCATCACTTCCTGTGAGGTCTAAAGTAAGGCAGTGATGGTGTCTCGCCTTCAGCTGCTAGTTTGGTTTGCTAGAGAACACACCAGAATCAGATGATTATGGGTGGGAAAGCAAAGTGAGTGCAGAATATGTTGTGTGTTGAGCCTTTTACCAGAACAGCTGTTTGTATATAGTATAATGTAAGGGGAATATAGAAACTGAGGATCGTAGACGGTGGTGGTAAAGATTAAGATGGAGGCTCGCGTGGGGTTCTGAGTGACAAGAGTGAGGTGGAGATGTTGGATTAATACGAGTCCTAAAGGCAGAATGACAGAAGAGCACTGAAGGCAGCCAACAAAATGATTGGACTGGAGTAATGATGTCAGCAGTGAGGTTGAAAAAGTGGGAAAGTGGACGTAATGAACAGAATAGACTAGCAGACTATCCCAACGCCAAGGCTTCCTTATTGAACCTTTCTCTCGGTGTGGCTCTGTGACTTCAGGAAACATTTTCCTCATGACTTTATGGGATCATTCGCCAGTTTCTGTCATGGTCTGGAGCTTTTGTGGACTTTAGTTTTAGTTGCTTTTATTATTAATCTTGAGATTTAGTTCTGTCTTTCTTTTTTAAGTTTTGCTACTTTCAATGATTATTCTTGGATTTGTAATTCTGTAATAATTGTGTTCAGGTTCACTTGTTTATTTCCTTGATGTTTTGATGTTAAGACTTTGTTTCTGTGCTGTTCTGTGTTTCTGTTTTTCCCCCCTCGTCTCTTAGGTTTCTTCCTCTTGTCTCAATGGTCTTGATTGTTTGCTGCTGCATTTTTTGTCAACCTCCAAACCAGATTGCCCTAATGTACCTATAATCCAGTCTTTACTTCAGTCTTTGTCACAGTGTCTGTTTGGCCCTTTGTCTGCTTTATGCTCCAGTTCCTAAGCTTGAATTTTGTTTTCTTTGAGTTTCTAAACTCAACCTAATTAAAGGTCAGTTTTTCCATTTACCTGTTTGCCTACATACCTGGATCTGGGTCCTCTTCCTTCTTTGTTTTACAATAGTTGATTGCCATATTAAGTAAAGAAGAAAAAAAAGAAGCTAAAATTATGATTATTATTATAGTCAGGAAAATGTCATTAGTATGCTCATTGGCTAGCCACTTGTGCATCATAAGTCATTAGCCAACAACAGTGTGGAATCCTCAGTTAGTCTGTTGGGCTCACCTGTTACTCATCATGTCAGGCTTCAGAACAAGACGATGATTAGTAACAAGCAAACCAGGAAGTACACGAGCACAGATACCCAGATGCTATGAGCAAGAACAAAAGTGAATGACAGGACTATTTATACACACTGACGTCTAATCGGGGCACAGGAAATGGGTGGGGAACAAGCAACAGCTGCTCTTAATTAGGACAACCACTGGGAGGAATCAAAAATCCAAAAAACCCAGGCATATAAGACAACAGACCATCCAAAAAAACAACAAAAGAGGTAATACCATAAAACTACTCAAAGAGATGCAAAACTCACACAATACTATATAAAGAGACAGCAGGGGAAAAGTAAGCCAGGATACAAAGGAAACCTTAAAGGAGTAAGCTCAAACAGACCACTCCATAACATCTGAGAAGAACTCAGATATATCAGAATTTAATAAACAGAAACTAAAATCTCAAATGACCAATTCAACCACAAATCCACGACCATGACACCTCCAAAGTGTAGACCGTGGTGATGATGGAGCAATAAGCACATGACTGATGGGTGATTTTGGCTGAGATGCAGTTGGTGCTGAGGAGGCGACGATGGAGGAGGAGAAGGAACACGTGACAGGAAGCTTGAACAGTCCAATGAAAATTTACAATAAATTCAGTCAACAGACAAACTTTCCTGTATTTCCACTGCCGAACCCTTCAAACCTGCAAATGTGGGCCGCTCTAAGTGCTACACTTTTTATACCTGTAATTCCCATCGTCGCCAGAGTGCTTGCTCATAGGGGGTCATATGATTGTTGGGTTACTATTGTACAATATAAAGCACTCTGAGGCGACTGTTGCTGTGATCTGATTCTGTATAAATAAAATTGAATTGAATAACTTCTCATTGAGTTCGTGCTAATTAAAAATAGACAATCTTTTTATGTAATGAACTGCTATGAGACGTGGTTGCCTAGTTACTAAAACCAAAGCCAATGTTGACAGACAGTCAGAAACAATAATGGCGCTGTGATTCCTGAGAAAGGGCGTTTAAATATGAAAACAGCAACAATGAACTCGGCGAGCTCAGGTGAGCTTTGATATGTCAACAGCTGCAATGAGCCGGAAAGGTGACAAGTTCTCCGGGGCTAATTAAACACAGATGATTTAACAAGTAATGCTATGAAAATAGTCGCCTCTTTCTCCCTTTGTAGGTGTGGGAGGCAGGCCTACCACATTTTCTCTGTCCGTGTCTGATTTTTATGTGCCTCTCCTGACTGACAGTCCTTAATAGGCTTTTTGGAGTTGCTGTGGCTCCTAAATGCTTCCACTTTGCCATCACACCACCTACATCGGATCTTCCTCTGGGAGGGAAGACGCTTCATGGACTTGTTGCAACACTGGCATCCTACTAGAGTAACACACTTTAAACACTATTCAGAGTAATCCATTCTTTCACGAATGTTAGTAAATGTAGAGTTTATGACTGCACACTTGGACTGAAAAGATTATGAAGCGCGACACAAAACCGTCCATATAGTGTAGTAAGCATTATATTTAATCACTGTTATCCACTCCATTCACCATTTTCTTGCTTTTCTCCCATCTTCAGCACTATGCCTTATTTTTTAAGTAGCTTTCCTTCTTGTCATGAACACTGGGTCTGTCCTACTGTCAGTGCAAACTTTGCATATTACTACTGATGTAGTTTGTCAACCTTTGGGAATCCCAAGATTCCCAAAGTGAATTCCCCGCCTTCATCTCTGAAAATATCTATGCAGCTGCCTCCTTTATGAATAGAAGCAGGTTTGTTTCTATATGAAGTCGTTCTCCTGTTCTGGGTGAGATACTTTCTATTTAAGTCTCTATCAAATATGCAAATCTTACTTCTTACGGTTTGTTAGATGAATGCTGGTTTGTTTTCAGTTCAGTTTTATATTCGGGTTCATTTACTTTACATGTAGATTTTTCTGTTTTTCTTGCCATGCTGTTGGGTCTACACTTAATTCATAACAGCTCTTACAACACTTGACTTAGAATGAATGTGCCTGTGCTTTGTAATTCCTGGGTTATGTGCGTTGTGTTTGTTCTTTTTCCTCTTACTCAAAGAATGTAGTAATTTAAATATGTGTCCATTTTAGTTAAAAGCAAGTGTGTGTGTGTGTGTGTCTTAACTGTATGTCCACTCAGGAAGAGCACGTTTTGTTGTACACCCGTACAATGACAACTAAAAGGCATTCAGTTTCATTCTCAATATATTCACCAACGTCTACTCAAACTTGACCAGCTGAGAAACTGAAACAGCAGAGCTGTTTTTGTATATTGATATTTTACTTTGTAAGTTCACGTCATTGGTTTTGGAAGGTTCTTATGTTTAGAATTTGAGGTTTTTTCTTGTTGTGTCAGTTTCTGTGTCAGGCATTTTCTTCTATAGTGTCCTTTTTTGACTTTGAGCAACTTTATGAGACAATCTTTAACATCTGTCAGAGCATCACAGCCTGCCCACAGCTGTGTGTGTCACAGCATTTATGTCTTTTTGGAGTGTTTGCACATAAAGCGGTCCATCTCCACTCCCTGGGCGATGCTGACCTGTGTATCATCAGCGTATCTGCTGCTGTAGCATCCGACAGTTGCCACATAATGGATAGCCGGGGCGGTAGAGTAAACAGTCCGGGGCGTGAGCTGTGTGCGGTGGAGGTCAGACATGTTGATTTATTGCCTCTGTGATAAATCGCCGGCTCTTTCGGGGAGGAGGTCACCATCGGGATCTTCCTGAGTGAGGAGCATCTGTAGATTCAGCTGTGGCCTCGGTGACCTGCAGGCGGGGCTGCTGATGCAGCCCGGAGCCTCAGTGTCAATCGAAGTCTCCTCCCACTCCGTGTCACTCATCTCCTCCTCCACTTCTTTCTTTCTTCCCTTCTTTGCCTCACATTTCCCTTTCGCCGTCCATCTCGTCTCTTTGCTCCCTTGTCCCCCTGTGCTGCCTGCACATTTTGTCCTCTTCTGTTAATTTCTCGGCCTCTTTCTGTCTCAAGTATCACGAAACCTTTCCTGTCGATCTCCTTCTTCTCCTTCTTCTTCTTCTCTTACAGTTTATTCTTCTCCCCCGTGTCTTGTGGCTATTTTCCTCCTACTCTTCCCCCCTTGTCATCGCTGGTACTTTTTTACCCATCTTCTTGTATCCTCTGTCAGCTATCACACGTGCTTCTCTCCTTCCTCCCCCACTTTCTCCGACTTAATCAGACGACACGAATTAATGTTCACGCAGATACCATTTAAGGGTCATGCAAATGCTTATTTCGAGGGAGACCGAGGACACACAAGAAAGGGGCATATTTACCAAGCCTGCCTCGAAATCAGTGGTGATTATCCCGCGTATTTTCAGTTCAGCGGGTATTTATTAGACTAAAATGTTAATGAGTCCAGCTGCGGTTCATTTGCATTTGCATGAGGTGCCCCTGTTGTAAAGAACACCTGATGCCAAGATGTTCAGACACGTGTTGCACATGTCTGGAAAGAAGCGGAGCACAAAGTAAAGTGTCTGCTCTTATATGACTAACCAGGCTTCGAGTGTGGAGCTGATGTGAGCTGTTAAAAGCCGAAAAATAAGAAGAAGCCAAAAGAACTGATCATGGTGTGGGGAGCCGTGATTGGCCTGCGTTTGGATGTAGTCTGACTTTACTCTATACAACCTTTGCTTGTTTAAAAAATACTAGTATCTACAAGTACGGCACACAAATGAAAAGAGACTTTTTTCAACCCAAGGTAATTACACTCGCCTGAGTATCATCATTGAAAGCGACTGCTTCTATTCTCTCATTGTTAACTTGCTCATAGCGCCGAGTGTTATGAAATGCTGCTGAAGGGAAGAAGTCCGTGACATGTATTAAACTCGCAGCAAACGTACGTATTTCATTTGAGGAGATTTATTTACCATTTCTTGCTTTAATCTCTGTTCTTTATGTAGTTTTAGTAACATGTTGCCATTTTGAAATTGTCAGTCAAGGCCCATTTTTTGTGATTGAGCCCTCTCTTTGTTCAATTACTCTCATAATTATAAACTAATTTTACAGACAAGGAGGAAAAGAAATATATGAATCTCTGACTTAAAAATGTCATATCTTTCATATGGACTTGATATTATAAATATTGTATTTAGGTTGCCTTTCGTGCCTTATATTTATTACAAGGGTCTCCTAGAAGAATATTACCTATAAATAAGAATACATATTAAATATTATTGAAGGTGGGCATGTGCTTGGTTTCAACCCTGAGCGCAGTCTGCAGGTGTCC
>VUQR01035103.1:7407-23529 GCA_015108515.1 Hemichromis elongatus | reverse complement strand
ATCCGCGCCCTATAATCGGGTGCGCCTTATGTGTGTTAAATACATTAATGGGACACATGACTGAGACTGCGCCTTTTAGTACAGTGCGTCTTATGGTCGTGAAAATACGGTACATATTAATCTTCAACACGGCCACTAAAAACTTTGAGCAAACAAAACAACTGCGGTACGATGCCGTCTGACCATCTTGGTTAAAGTGGTCACATGACTGCATCATATGAGTAACATACGTCATCGTCAAAAATCTCCGTTTTGGCCGTCCACACTACGCAAAAAAGGCTGTGTTTACAGATTGATGCATTTTCGAGAGCGTTTCCAAAAACGCTCCGTTTTCCCTCCGTCTCAGTGTGGACGGGAGGGCGAAACGGAGAAAAAAAGATGCGTTTTCAAACGAAAACGCATTAGTGTGGACGTAGTGAACTGATTTTCAGCACTTCACCATTATAAGCGAGCAGGCACGATGAAGAAAACATGCATGCCAAATGCATGCTGGAAAAACCGCTACATGCATCAAACCTGCAACATAAAACTCGCCACACACAAGTGATGTTGTGCTGAACTCGAAAGCTTTGATCAATAGCGTATCGACTGCTGCTATTGTATTATATGTCATCTGTTTCACCCTTGTCATCAAATGCCAGTCAGTGTTAATTAGGCTGCACACCACCAGAGATACAACACTCTTATAATGAGCTCATCTTCTGAACTGAACAGTTGCTTGACATTGTTGGTGTTCAGTACAGAGTGTCTTAATTGAGAAGATGATGCTGTTGGATAGACACACAGCTTGGAAGACAAAAAAGCAGAAATTGACCCATTCCTGAGCACATGCAACAAATTACAAAGACAGCTTAATGAACGATCTGCACTTCTAACACATTTTCTTCTCATCCCTCTCTCTGTGAAACAATAAATACCTGCCATCTTGCAGACCACACACATGCACACATGCTCTGTCAGTGCGATGTTGTGATAGGGAAAAATTCAGTCTGTCTAAACAGAATGTGTCGTGGGTGAGAGAAGAAGAATTGCAAGTGCAAGACAGATGCAAGTCAAGAATTGGCGGCTCGTGGCATTTTTTTTGGATCTTTCAGGAGCAGCATATTCCCAGAAAGTAATCCTGGGAATGTTGTTTTCCTGGATCAGCTGCTAACTGACTAAACTGACTCGTCCTGTCCCTCCCACTGGGTTTCATCCCTTTTACAACACACATGAGCAAGCCTACAACCTTAATCACATTAACTAGCTGGGCAGCTGCTGGTGCTTTTTTTTTGCTCTTCTGTGACGTATAAAACCAGCTGCGGGGTGTAAAGGGGTTGAAGGAGTGGGTGGGGTTGAGATTATATGATGAGGTCATCATCTCCTGTGATTTATGGTTTCGGCACGTGATGGGTGGGACGCTGGCTTCTGCATGTATCAGGCTGCGCAAATGCTCCAGCTGATCTTTGAAGACAGAGCATGGGAAATGAGATTGAAATTATTAATTTAAAAATATTATCCTATAAATCTGGGCCAATATTATGTAGTTCTAAAATGTTGGCACTAAATATAAGCCCCTCTGTGTTGTTGCTGCCTCTTTTATCGCCTCACCTCCTAGATACTTAAGTGCAGGCTGATTTTACGTTGATTTAGTTTGGTTTTCATTGATTTTCCAGCTCAGCAGTGGTTACTAATCTTCCAGAGTGATGCCTTTGTCAATCTGATTATCAGGATTAATGTTTAAGTGTGTGAGACTGATGTATGTTGACTGTGGGATAAAATACAAATACTCTGAATGCTCAAATGTTATACATGCTACAGCTTTACACTGTGATTTTTTTGTTATTTTTATCTTCTTTTAACCATATCTTTACATCTGGCCTTTCTCTGTTCTGTTTCTTTTAGGTGTTTTCTTTTAGAGCCACAGCCAGTTTAAAGTTTTTACTGATATATCTGTTTTTTTTCTTATTATTCACTCTAATAATGTGGCTTACCGCTAATCCAAGAATCTCTCTGAATCAAGAGTTTAAATCGTCCGATTGCGGCCGTAATATTTGTTTTTAGGTTAAGCCGTGGTTCCTTTTCTCCGAAATGGCATTACTGAAAAGCATTTCTGAGTAACCGCCTGACTTTGTGTTTTCTCTACAGGGCTGGAATTGATGATGTGGAGACAGATGTGGTAGAAATTGAAACCAAACTCGATAAGGTATGAATCCTTTAAATATTTGGACTGTTTTTCTCATGAAAAGATAAAGTCAGCTGATCTATAAGGAGCAAAAAATCACATGTACATTCCTTTCTGTGTTTATAACACTTGAAACAGGACATTAGTAGTATTCATTGGTTTGTTTAAATGTTAAACAGCACCAGATGGGAGGTTTTCTATGAGTAGGACTTCCTTTAGAGTCTACACTGCAGTGAGTTTTTGGTATCGCTTTTTTTTCTGGCTCTGTATGTCTGCAGTTCACACACTCTGTTATTTAAATGTCAGAGCTATTTAAATAATGTAAACGCTGCAGACAGTTAATTAAATGCAGTAGGTTCATGCACCGAACGTGAGGCTGCCCGTTTACAGCGAGAAAAGACTGATTAATTCCAGCGAGGTTACAGGTAGAAGAAAAGGCTCACATAGTGCAGCTTATTACATTAGTGTGTGCTGTATTTTTCTTTTTTATACAACAGTTTATGAGACATGGATTAAAGCACTTTATTCCATCTCATTCATTGCTGTTGCCTCACAACAAGGAGGTCCTGGGTTTGAATCCTTCCGCTGGCTGGGGCCTTTCCATTGGAAGTCTGCGTGTTGTTTCCATGTCTGCATGGGTACTCACGGGTACTCCAGCTTCTTCCCACAGTCCAAAGACATGCATGGATTAGGTTAATTGGTGATTCTAAATTGGCCATAGGTGTGAATGTAAGCGTCAAGGTGTCCAGGGTGTCATTGGGTGCCTACAGGGTTAGGCTCCAGTCCCCTTATGACTTTGAATTGGTCAAGCAGAAGAAAAAGGATAGATAGATCTCTCTGCCCTGAAGTGCAATTTGCCCGAACACAGGAGGTGTTCATTTTAAAGCTGCCATAGAGACCAAAACTAGGAGGTATATTTATTTCATATATATATTGGAGTTCATACTCATGCAGCATTTCATAGTATTATCAGTCCGGCAGCTATATTTGTTTGCCAGAATGAGCCCAGCAGACATACACTATTTGGCCACACCTCTTAATCTCTGGATTCAGATGTTTTTGGTTTTCTTGCTACATGTGCCTGAAACCAATCATCTAGCCAGTAAAGGAATGATGCGCTTACTGTATTTGAGTGTGATACTGTAATACGAGGCAACCATTGGAACAAGTCAATTTGTAAAGTATATTCCCTCCTTGATATTTCATAATCAGCTGTAAGTGGTATTACTTGCAAAGTGGAAGTGTTTAGGAATGACAGACATTCAAAAAAAGTGGCAAACCACATCAACTTACAGGGTGGGGGCCATCGAGGGCTGAGGCATAAAAGTGACTCAAGAACTGCAGAGTTCAAACCTCCTCTGGCATCAATATCAGCACAAACACTGATGTTAATACCAAACAGGTATCAGCTCCGATACGTGGCCCAGTACTTTTCTCCAAATAGCATATAACAGTATAATTTATAAAAATAAGCTTGAGGTAATTCCATTAATGTAGGCATTCGCATCAGCATCACTGTGATCAGGCTCTGTACTCTATGGTATTAGTGGGAGGTTAAAGGTTTAAAGGCAAATGGAATGACTGAAATAAATTTTATAGATGTATCAAAACTAATTATCTACAGAGATAACTCTGGATGGACCAGACGCATGTCTTAAGGAAGTGAGCTGAGATGCATCTTCAGATAAACTAATAGATGTGGAAGTCAAAGAGAATTTAGAGAGGGAGATAGTGTTACTGTGGCTTCTTTCTTCTTCTCTCTGAAGGTGAATCTGAGACAGTTCTTCAAACATCAGACAGCCTGCAGACATAATGAAATGTGGATTAACAGACCTCAGTATGAACACCTAAGCTTGTTTAAGTAATGAAGTGGTTATTTAGATTTTGACATTTTGACTTAATATTAAAGTTCACCATTAAGGAGTTATATGAATAGAGTTCCCCAATCTCTACACATATAGCATTCCTGCCACCTACTAATTAGGCAGGACCTTCCGAACTTTGAACCCAGAGGGGAGGGATTTCCACCAGAGAGTCCTCCACCTGCCCCGAAGCTGCCTGTGGTGACAGCAAAGGCTTTCAGGGCAGGACACGGACATGATTGATGAAAGCTGAACCTCTCTGACAAGTGTGAAAGCATTAGTACTGTCCGTCAGCTAACTGGAGTACGGAAATTATTCATTTCTGTTCTATATTTCTGTTATTAAGAAAACACCAGCGGTGCTCAGAAATATTTCTAATGAGTTAAAATATTAAAATTCCTATTCTCCACCTCATTGCCCAGCGATTCTGCAGTTATGCTGCAATTATACTATAATTGTTTTGTTCAATTAACACAGCAAAGGTCTGTCATGTGGTACCAGATGTGGCATTTTGGCTCCAGGTGGACCCCTGTAGGTTTTCCAACTCATTTATTATATCCAGTCAAACAGCTTGTCCCTCTAATGGCCATCCTCAGACCCTGGGGGGTTCAGGCCTGCACTCAATGAGATCACATTCCCTACATCAACCAATTTGTTGTTATATATGTTGGCAGACCAGCCTGGGAGGAGCAGCAGCATCTTGCTTCTACAGATTCCTAAAAATGCTGTTAAAAATTTACTGCGCTGTGCATCTTAGAAAACATACTGTGTGAACATGAGTGTGACCATTTGGCAACTGATGCTTTGGATCTCAGCAGCCCGTTTTAGCAGCGTTTAGCGGCTGCAGGCCTTACAATCAGCCACCCAGTAAACCACAGTCACATATAGACAACCTTGGGAACGCTTGCACCAAATGTGATAATTAAAGGTTCACTACGCTCTCGCTTGCGCAAACCCCCAACCCCACCCCTCGCCAACACACACACACACGTGCTTCTGCATAAGTGCAGTGGTAATGACAGTGTAACTTTCTGCACCTTATCATATTACTTGCAAAGCAGAAAAGCAGTTGCAGTAACAGTCATGATGTGGCATTTAAAGGCATACATGTTTTTACTGTGTGCGCTTGTTAATATACATTTATGTTTAGAATTTAATTTGCCCTCACATGACTTTGGCTGCATAGTGTATTGTACAGTATATGATATTATATAATTCTTAATGTTGAAATGTGTATCGAGTCCCAAAGCATTTTAATACCTAATGTCTACTTATCAATGTTAGTGCCTTTGCTATGAGGTCAGTCAAATTTCTATGAAATTTGGTACATGAATGTATTTGTCTTTAAAGATTCCCCTTCTAGTGCCAACTTAAACTTTAGTAAAAACATGCATAAAAACATTAACAAACAGTAAGTTTGTGAAGTGCAGATCTGCATATTGCAGTTTAAAAACAATGTTTATTGCTTATTTTTTTAAGCGGTAGATTAAAATTATCTCCAGTTCTCTTGTAACGCTTTGCCAAAAGGTGATTCAGCCATAAATGAACATTAGCAATTTTTTCCTTGATGTTCCTCAGAATGCCGTGATGGCCTCTTCATGCCGTGTAGTGCCATCAAGTGTGTTTTACAAGAGCACGCACTCTACTTTTGGGGAATATTGTAGTTACGCAACCTTGCATCTGTCAGTAGGGTTGCACAACACAAAGCTAATTAACAAGTGTTTGAAATTTCCTCTATTTATTATGTACCAAGTTGTGACTTAGTTGGTGTGTGGGATTCGGGACGCAGCTTTAATCATAGTTGTGCAATACAGTCAGTGGCCTTTGATCAGCTTCTTCATTTCCATCTTTTCATTTGCTCATTTAGTTACTTTCTTAATGGATACATGCTTCTCGGTTGGATTCCTCACACGGCATCTTCAGTAAGGCCTGCGCTGGCCTCCAAAATGAATATTATTCCAAATTTGAGCGTCCTCTCACATTCAGCATGTGAGCAAAAAAATCTTATAGGCTTTGTTTGATTTACGTCATAACTTTGACTATTTATATCTTCACATCTCATTGTGTAAAAAGTCTTTAAATAGACAGTGTTCTTGTTTTGGGGCATTAAAGTGATGTTTTTACACCTCCCATTAGCTGGTGAAATTATGCAGTGGGATGATCGAGGCGGGCAGGGCCTATGTCAGCGCCAACAAGCTCTTTGTTAACGGCATCAGAGACCTGTCCCAGCAGTGCAAGAAAGAGGAGATGATATCGGTGAGTAGAAGCGAGTCTTCAACACTGAGTTCAGATCCACTGAGGAATATTTGAGTGTCTGCTTCTCAGCAACTGACTACTCCTCTGTCTTTGACTTGGACATTCCTGCATGCAGTCCTCCAGTTGTTGTGTGAATGGAAGAGGTGACGTGATGTGAACAGGAGATGTTTACACTAAAATTTCACATGCCTGCAAGCAAATAGACCTGAAACTAACTTTATAGTTGTTTTTCAGGAAAGCATTTGATCTCTGTACTCAAGGATAAATAAGTTCAGAAAATCTTGTTATGTGAAATATATTTTGGCGTTCATATGAAAACCCTATGCTTTGTTTACATTGTGCACTCTACATCACAGGAATGCCTTGAAAAGTGTGGTGAAAGCCTCCAAGAGATGGTCAATTACCACACGGTAAGACAAATGTGCACACACACACACGGACAGATACACTGTATGTTGTAGCCACAGGCGGGAGGTTGAGGTACAGTGCAGTTTGGAAATGCCCAGGTCTTCCTGGCAGATTAACATCTTTCAGGCATGCAGTCCTCCTGGGCCTCCTTGCACAACGCTTCCACACACACGCACACAACACTGGGACATCACTCAGTGACTTTGAATCTGTCCACACTGGCCAGTGATCATGTGTGTGTCTGATTCAAACCACATGCTGGACCAGATGTGTATTGAAGCTTAATGCATAAACACACACACACAGAGGTTTTCTCCACATGACTCCAGAGTGATTTCTCCACATGACTCCAGAGTGATTTCTCCTCATGACTGAGGTGACTATGAAATTTCTCACTCTATGAAAGGTTTGTCACATTGCTGAGATGCTGATACAGGTTTAAACAGCCCAAGGCAAAAAGAGATGTTACAGCATTTTAAAGTAATCAGCAACAATCATCAGGACATGGCAATATAAGATAGTGTGTCTATGTTTATGCATAATGCACGCATGCATGACAAAATCAGGAACAAAGGAGAGTATTGACAATGCAGGGAAGTTGGGGAAGAAAATAAACACAGGATAAAAGAGGAAGTGATCTGAAGCTTTCTGGTTTTCTTCCCTTAGATAAATCTTCTTCAATAGCATGGTTCTGTTATGATCTCCAACTTCAGGTCTGCGTAGCCCTGACCTTTTTAAAGTCAAATCTAGTCTTTGCTTATTACATAAGCTCCATTAACCACATCAGACCAATAATTTCCTTTCTTTTTCTATAGACCTGGTGTGCTATCTTTTCCTTTCTATCCGTTACATGTTATTTAATGGCTGCTGTCCATGCTTATATTACATAGTGCACCAATTTTAAGAACACCGTTTCTTTTCCTCTGCCCTTTCACTCCATCTCAATGCATCCTCTGTGAAGCCGTTTTTCTTGTTTTCCCTTTAGTAACCCATCTATCAGAGTGTTTGTTTAGCAGATTTTATGAATAAACAAGGGAAAGATAATAAATAATAAAAAATAATCTTCAATTCTTAAAAAAGTGAAACTGAGCAGATTTTTTTAAATATATTGTCATTTGAGGATTTGACAGCATTGTGCGATTTTCTATACTGTGATATATTTCTGTTGATGATCACTGTTCTTATTTGGCCACAAAGAAACAAGAGCTTTAGCCTTCCATATCAGGTACAAGAGGGATGGCTGATGGGGCTTCTAGCAGGCACGGAGTATCTTTGAATTTCAGGAGAAGTGCATGAGGAAATTGAGTGCTGACATCATATAGGTTGGGCTGGGTCAAGCCCCTGGCACTATAATCAAGTGCAGGCCTAAGTGGAACATTTGGTTTAGTTTCTATCTGATGCACAGAAATAATTTTGGGTTTCATTTCTTTTCCATGACACTCCAGATAGCTTACATCCCGTTTCAGAGAGCCTCACAATTTTGCTCAACACAAGTCACAAACTGTCTGCAGTCTGATAACACATCATTTATTTAAAAAAATTTCAGGTAGTTTTCTGTTTTCAGCATTTTACTGATGAATGCATGGTAGTACCTTCAAACAATCCCTAGTTCTGTCAACGGCAGGAGACACAACTACCTTTGGGATTGCTTCAGAGAGGGCATCCGGTGTAAAAATCTGCCAAATCAGACATACACTCCCCACAGTGATGACCTCTTGTTAATAAGGGAGCAGCTGAAAGTAGCTTACTTAATCATGAATCCATGGTGAGATATGTGTGAAAGGATTATACTTCATTTTATTGGGATTATGAGTCATTTCCTCAGTTTCTTAATGATTTATTATAAATTGTTTATTAATCACCGGGGTGAACTAGAGGATAATAGATTCAGTTTAGTTTAGTTAGTTAAGCTGAGTTTAAGATCAATTTCCAGGCAAATATTCTCAAAAGAATTTTTGAGTTTTCTTTATGCTTATGTTAATTGTTCATAACAATTGTAAGATTTTAATTCATTATCTGCTACCTGAAATAGTGTAGTCATTTAATTGTGACTATTTATTGTTGCACTAATTAAACATTGATTTAATTTTTTTTCAGTCCAAGGAGACATTTTCTTAAGATGATGACATGGGAAGTCAAAGATTTTTTTAAAAGTAGATATCCACTGATCAAAGGGTGGAGTTGCAAAGTCTTTCCTCCTTATAATAAGAATCCATTGCACAATAATTAAAAGACATGCTCTGTGGGAAGTTCACAGACACTTATGAAGGAATAAATCATTCTAATGCTCAACGTTGTCCACTTAAAATTTCCACACTTAGTCTGCTCTACATTTGCAGTATGACAAGCTACCTCAAGCAACAAATCTGAGAGTCTCATCCGCCGTGTGTTATCAGGCCCTGCAGAGATGTCATGTGGTCGGAGGCTTACATGTACACTAAGTCCATAATCCTCAGTGTGTATGCTTGCAAACTAGGGATTGCTATAGAAAGTTTAATCCATAGGATACCAAAAGTGATTGTTGTTTATGCTGTCCGCATGCATGTGATTATAAAGCAATCACAATTACTGTAAGTCTCCGCGTCTGCGTGAGCTTGTGTGCATGTGTGTTGCACATAGATAAATCAACAAGGCACGCGGTTTTCCTTAATATAGTTCAGGATAATATCAACAGCAATGGCTGGAATATAAAAATGGAAACACACTCACTTCCTATATTGGAGAGAAGAGTTGGTCACAATGCATGAGAGAGGAGAGGAGGACAGAGTCGGGAGAGGGAATCCCATACTTAACAGGAAGTAAAATGTGGGATCAAATATTGGTAAAAATCCACTGAGCTGAGTGTGTTCACGTGTGTGGTTGCTTCTCTGAATTTCCTTCAGCTCCTCTCTGCTTGTGGCTGAAGCCGTTAATCACATGAAAGGGCTCATAATGCCATCTTGTGGCGAGATCTGAGAACTACAGCTTTTCAGATTTATTTATTACTTGCTCTGTATCTCACACAATATCTCTTCCTTCCCTTTGCTCACAGATTTTGTTTGACCAGGCTCAGCGGTCCATCAAACAGCAGCTTCATACTTTCATTAAAGAGTGAGTATCAGATCACAGTTTGAGTAGCTTTAAGTACTTAATGCATAATCAGAGAGTTGAGGACAAGTGAGGTGATGTCATGAGCGAGACGTTAAACCACTAGTTGTATGAAGACTAGATGGTTTAAATAACCTTCATGATTTAAGATTTCTATCTAGTCCTCTAATTGTTGTGTTAAGTGTGCATTTTCTTTTTTACCCGCATGCAGAAATCTCGCAATAAAAACAAGTTAAGAATTACGATCTCACCATTTCTGATTTGGAAAAACCTTTGTGAATTCTAACCTTTGTGCTTCATGGTGCATGGTTGCACCAGGGACATACGGAAGTTCAAGGACACCAAGAAGCAATTTGATCGAGTGCGTGAGGACATGGAGCTGGCGCAGGTGAAGAACGCGCAAGCACCCAGGAACAAGGTGCACGAGGCGGAGGAGGCGACGCAGGCTCTCATCCTCAGCCGCAAAGCTTTTCGGCACCTGGCCCTGGACTATGTGCTACAGGTGAGATGAATTCAATTCAATTCAATTTTATTTATATAGCGCCAAATCACAACAACAGTCGCCTCAAGGCGCTTTATAATGTACAATACTAGAACAGAACAGACTCTGGCTGTTATTACTAGTGTTTTCCAATAGGTGGTGCTGTGAGTCAACTTCTGTTGAACCCATGCACACGACTCTTGATCATCTCAGATTTCTCCTTTAGATCTTAAGCATGAAGTCTAAAATATAAAGTTTTCTTTTTCTCTTTGTTTCTCGCAGATTAATGTGCTTCAAGCCAAGAAGAAGTTTGAAATCCTGGATGCAGTAAGTGACTCGGATGCATCTGTATTGTCACATGCGCAGTGTGTTTTAACTTTGTCGTTTGACTGGTGTCACATTTTATTTTCATTTGTCTGCTACAGATGCTGTCATTCATGCGAGCCCAGTATACTTTGTTCCAACAAGGCTTTAACATCTTGGATGAGATTGACCCCTATATGAAAAAACTGGCTGCACAGGTAAACAAAACAAGCAAACCCAAAACATAATAAAGAAACCATGCCATCTGGTTTTTAGTTTCATTGTCCTTTAATTTTACAAACATATTTTATTTTTCACTCACTGCTCCTGCTTTATTTGCGATCTTATCTTCTGTGCAGCTAGACCAGCTGGTCATCGACTCGGCCGTGGAGAAGAGGGAGCTGGAGCACAAACATGCCCTCATCCAGCAGAGAGTGAGACAGCATCACAGTTCTTATCTTTAAGCCCACATTGCCATAACAGTTTATCCCTGTGGCATTTTCTTCCAAGGAAAACTAGGGCAACCTTACCTTTCACTTTTATGCTTACTTTTCCCTCCACCAGTCATCATCAGTTGCCATCTCCATTTGAAAAACATGTTACAGCAGCCTGTCATATGGTGCCAAATGAAATCAGAATTCATTTCAATTCATTATAGCATAAAGGTGCTTTATATTGTAAAGTGAAGACAATATTAAACAGAATCCCAACAATCACACGACCCCCTTTATGCATGCACTTGGCAACAGTGGGAAGGAAAAACTTCCTTTTAACAGGAACTAGAAGCAGGCTCATGGGACACAACCTGATATCCCCTTGTTGATGTTGTTCCTTCATCATCATAATAGTGTTGGCCAAGCAACTGACTAATGACGTTGCCCTAACATTCAGTTAACTTTAGCAAAGAAACTAGCTACGGCTACAAAAAAAGCCTCACCATCAAAACATCCTGAGTAACCTAAACGCAGCTAACAACAAACATGTCTTGAAAATATATTTATTCTATTGTATAAATTGATAAAGACAATACTCACCATGAAATGCTTCTCGTTCCAGAATAGTTTTGCATAAATAGATTTATATAAATTTCCACATTGCAAAGCTATGACATCATAATAACATGTTTGATCAGCTGCAATGTTGATTCTGGACCAGCATCATCATGATGAAGTATGAGTAACCACCGAGATCGCTTGAGGATGAGGGGAAAGAGCCGAGAGAGTGACTGGGGCAAAAGGCAAACTACTAGAGAGAGATCATTAGTAATGATGCTGTGTTTTTGTGTATAAATAATAAAGCTTAGTGTCCTGCTTAATAGACTTTTTAGTGTAAAAAATTGTTACAGAACAAGTGGTAACCTTAAAGTTTCCGTCTTCTAAAAGCCTTGTCATGATTATTTCCAGCGTCTTTTTGCAGCCACTGCACATGTCTGTGTAGATTCTCCTGTCTTAGCATAGGAGTCACTGATAGTGAAATCTGAAATGCTCATCAGATATTCTTTATGCTGACCAGAATGTTAGATATGTTTCCTTAAAGGTTGATGAACAGAGTTTTTCTTTGTCTATTTACATTTTGTACTCTCACTTAGCATGACAGGCCCCTCCCAATTCAGTAGAAGTTCAATGAAACACTGGAGTTAAAGCTGGTATTTACCTGGCAGGGTTAAAATAGCAAAGTGAAACAGATCTTAAAGGAGACCACAGATGCCTTCATGAGGAAAACATGTTTGTTTAGTAAATGCCACTGTCCTCTTTACTGTCTAAAGCTTGCTAGACACTGATAGACAGCATACTGCATTTTGCAGACTTACTGTCACAAAACCTTTTAGTGGACTCAGGCGCAGACCAGGGATTTCTTAGGCGAGAAAGACAGTGCGTTTATTTACAGTGGAAGAGAAACACCAGGTGAGGATTTATATATGTATATATACAGTGTCGGAAAAAAGGGTCCAGGGTCCGAGGGGGAAACAGGGGAGGGGTAGTGCTCCTTTCTCCAGCTCCTCTCTTCAGCCGCTCCTCTCACTCACTCCCTCGTAAAAGCCTCGTCCCAACGGGTCCGGGGGTGATGCCGATTACTCAACGATCCATCGAAGAATGGCACGGGTCCGGCGTCTCAAAAACGATTCTAATCCACTAGAATTGGCTGCAGGTGTGCAGATGAGAGCAGGTGTGTGGGCCAGGGGCGTGAGCCCGCAGTGAGCACTGCCCCGGCAGAGGAGAGAGGGAGGGAGAGCAAAAGTCAGCCGGAGAGACACTTACAGTACGAGGAAGTCCCCTAAATATGCACAGGTCATGTAAGCTCATGTAAAGAAAAGCAAATCTTTAACCATCCCCATCCCCCAGTAGCCACAAAAATGCACAGATGCACAAAAAAATCATCCATCTGTTGCTGGAAGAAATGCCAAAACCATGCCTTGTTTATCTGCCAGAGGCCCTTCCCGCCAATCGATTAGATGCCAAGTGGAGGCATCCTGCCAGACTCAACAAACAGCTTTGTGCATGGATTAATGACCTTTCAGCAACCCGTCCTTTTTAATCCATAAAACGTGCATTGAGTTGTATCACTTGGTTTCATTTCTGTTGTTTTTAGAAAGATAACACTTCACGTGTAACGTGCTGTAGTTCTTTTAATGGTATCCTAGAACAGCTGTTTGTGTGTGTTTTTAAGGCGCTCTCTGATGTAGCTCGTTTATATAACAAGATGTGTTGGACACCCATCAGTTGCACATTTTTATTCTTATTTAGTTTGTCCTGGTGAAATGAATGCAGTCATGTTGCTCCCCTAATACATTTCTTCCCCCCCTCTCTCTTTCTCTTCACCGTGTCCTTGCTTGGCCTCTTCCTCACAGACTCTGATGCAGGTGAGTTAGTTTTGTTTTTTTCTCTCTCTCTCTCTGTACCTTGTCCTTGGCTTACTGGTCCAAATGAACCATATACATGTTAGATTTTTTTTTTTTTAATTGAAGGTTTTAAAAATGAAAAAGTGTGTCGAACATTGCAGGAATGGACAGTTCAAGAAACACAGACCTGCTTTGCAACTGTTAGCCCGTATTTTGTCCTGGCCTGTTCGGCTCTAGGTGTCAAGTTTCTTGCGTCCACTGGTGTACGTTTTCAGCTGATCCCTGAAGTGTGTACTCTAGCTCTCAAGGTCACATTGTCAGGAAATTAAAAATACAGTAACTCTTTAAACATTATTTATTTAAATTTGATACGTGTTTTACTTCTTTTTTCTTTTCTTTTTTTTACCTTGAAAGTAATCTCACTTTACATGAAAACCTCCCCCAGGAGATCTTTGTCTATTGATCATTGTGTATAAGTAGCAGTGGAAGCAGTTGTTTCACCAGCAAGACCGATGAATAAAGCAGTTTGCCTTTTTGTAAGTAGTAGAGTCTGTGTTTGCACGGGTGAGACGTTTACGTCAATATTTGTCTAAAGGTGCTCACACGTGTCACACTGATGTGCCCTTCATGAAATTTCTAGCACAGACTTGCTCTTAAACAGCTTTTATAAGAGTGTAAGAACCTAAAATAAGTCACCAAAACAACACAGATATTTACTATTATTATTTTCAGTTCTTAAATAAATTGTTACAGTCCGTGTGTAAAAATATTGAAGCAGGAGTGGTGATGATCTGATGCTCAAACATCTGTCTATCACCAACACAGTGTCAGTGCCAGCACTGTTTTTGTTTTTTTGGAGCCAGCTCTGCCTTTTTGGTGCCTTTTCAGAACCAGCCCTCATTCTCACAGGTCAGAGAACCAAAAGTTAAAACTGCCAGCTTACAGCCAAAGTCAACAGATGGCATTAAGTTGCACAGCCGGGTCTTGAATGTGAGCGCAAGCAATGGAAAAAGATTACAAAGAGATGAGGAGAGAAAACAGTGAACAGCAACAGCAGCTACTGATGACTGGTTTAGATGACTGAAGGCCGTCTCTCTCAAAGAGGGAAAAGCTCAAAGCTTTTTCAAATCAGATGTCTCATCTTTGTCGGGAAGTGCTTTTATCAAGAAAAAAAAGCCTGAAATAACATGTAGACAGAAAAAACATCACTGCATCAAGAGATTAAAGAGAAAACGCAGCCACAAGCCTTTTCATTTTTTTTTTTTTAACTGAACATTGACGTCTCTGTTTTTTCTAATATTCCTTCCATATGCAAATGTAGTAGTGTGGGAAGGAGCGCTACGAGACGGCAGAAGCTGTGAATTATAGATGCAATGCATTCTTTATCAACAGTAACTTCAGAACTCGGGGTAAAAATAAGACCGATTCATGGAAGTAGTTAAGCCTGCCTGCTTCATTTGCAGAGAAGTTAATAAGAGATGAGCACAGATAAAAATATTAACCTTTGGGTTATCTGAAAGGGACATTGTTGGCATTAGGATGATGCAGAAACAGTAATCAGGTGCTGAGTGAGAAACCGTTTTAGCCATTGCATACTTACACACAGTGGGTCCTTCTTCTTTACCTCGTGCTCCCTATGATTGCCACGGCGGCTCCCTCCCCGCCTCAGCCCGTCCTCCTGCACAGATCACACGCTCCCTCGTGCTTTTCTTTCACAGCAGCCATTTTTTGTGTGTGTGCAGAACGTTGTGGCTCCCTGGGGAACTGAGGCCTCAGCTCTTTCCTCCTCCATTGTCACCACTTTTAACTGTACAACATTTTTAATTCAGTGAAAAGCAAACACAAAGAGAACAGAAAGAAACTAGGGTGTTAATAATAAACATTTCAGTAACTGCTTTTATCTATAAATTGCGCAAACTATATCCGTTTTTATTGCTTTTATTACACGCATGTTTGCTTGCAGCATATTAGGATGATTTTTTTTTCAACATTTTCTGTTGACTGGTGACAAAACACAAAAACACAAACTTCCTGACAGAAAAGGCAGTTAACAAAACGGATATCTCACATCCTCAGATTTTGTTTATATAGCAACTGCTCAGGCTGGCCCTGTAAAGGCAGTACTTTTCTATAGGAGTTGTGTTAGACAGGTGTTGTCATGAAGACTTCACCACTTTTAACTGTACAGCATTATGTTATTCACTATATGCAATTATCATATGCAGGTCACAATGCATCCAAATGGAGGGAACGGTTTAAATATGTTTTACAAGCCTCACTGGTATTTTGCCAAAATTGTATGTTCAGGGTCTCTTCTGTTATGCAGCCTCCTGTTCCTCTGGGCTACTTGTGCACTGCATTCTTGAACAGTCTTGGCTAATTGTAGTTGGTAAGAGGGGAGGGGGCATGCATATTTGTATGAAGCTAGGCATTATTCTGTGTGTTAGAATCAAGGGCTTCCTTTTGACTCATAACAGCTTAGACTTGTGACAGCTGCAGCCATTCCAAACAGAAAGTGCTTTTAGGGAGCTGTGTTGTTATTGTTATTGCACATCTTCAGTTTGTATAGCGACTGTTCAGGCTTGACACTTTAAACTCCTGTGTTGTAAAAACTTCTTTTTAGCAGTTTTTGATAGACAAGTGCCGTTCCACTTCAGTGGGTTCCTTATTAAAGGGCTTTGCCTGGAATGTTATTCATTATAGGCAAATACGTGTATTTGTA
>VUQR01035100.1:1929-25085 GCA_015108515.1 Hemichromis elongatus | reverse complement strand
TAATACATGTTAAGGCATGAAGGGAATTTTTTCATGAAAAACATCTTCCAGGAGAACTCCAAATAAGACCCCAGAGTAGGACTGTTCGATATAACAATATATATCGGATGACGATATATTTCGCTATCGTTTGTTTCGTAGTGTCACAAAATAAATTGTTTACGGCAATGTTTTCTCATCGTTTTGGTCACTGTAGAATTTCTTAAAGTTCCCGCTTTCTCTTATATTTAAAATAACCACACTACGCCCGGACAAGTGACTGTTATTAAGCGTTATCGTTGACAGCAACAACGACGGTAAAAACATTGCATACCTCCGCCGTCCGCTTGTTTACTTTCCACATAAACCTTTCATAATAAAGCAAAAGATCCTGTTGAGACTTTTCAAAATAAATGGAATCACGCGAAGAGTGGTTACGGACGAGAAGCAGAAAAGAGCCGTCAGGTGCTAAAATATAAACCTTAGAACAGGCTTTTCCCCGCAGCACGCCATTTAATAAATACAAAAATAATTGCGTCTGTTTCAACTTATGTAACATAAATATGTAACCTATGTAACTCCAGGTACATGGCGCCCAGCTGAAAACACTTCAAGTAATTTGAGTTGCCCGAGATTCAGAATTTACAGAAATTGTAAAAGTTTTATTATATATGTCGCTGTCGGGAGGATAGATGCCTTTTATTGGGATATAAGATTTTGGGCATATCGCACAGTCCTAGGTACTTCTCTTTTTTGATTTTTTTCATTTAAATGAAAAAAAAGGAGTGGTGATTATATAACTATTCACTGAATACAAAGAAAATGTATTATATCGTGATATCAGGATATGAAATGAAATATCGGGATATGAGGTTTTGGTCATATCGCACAGCCCTACTTTACAGCAGTTCTTGTATAACATTGTAATTAAAAGTCCTGCTTCCAGTGAACAAGATGTATTAGAGAAAATTATACATGTAGCTGTTTCCCTTTTCTGAATGAGGACACTAAGAATGTTGGAAACAAGAAGACTGACCGTCAGATTATTAAATTATTATTCTGCTATTTTTTTGTGTATGATGTGTATGATGTGTATGATTTTTAATTGTCAATTCCTTGTTTGGCCCTACACTTTAAATACTCTATTTATAATTTTAGGGCCACCCCTTCCACATGCACAGGGCAACAAAAAAAAATAGGCAAAGTGCATTTTCAGGGTGAGGATAAAACACATATGATGTGCGAGACTGCGCCTCACCTTGGAAACGAAGTACCGAGAGAACAATTGTGCAGAAGACTAGAGTGTGTTATGAAACATCAAACCCACTCTGACTATGACTTTTTCAAAAGGCTCTCCAGATTGTTTCTTATCCTACAAATAAAACATGATGGTGGCTGTCACACGCAGTAACAGCACACAGCTCTGCTCTAAGCAGTGGCACGAGAACGACAAGTGTATTCAAGGAGAAAGAGTTAAGACAGAGAAGAAAGAAATGACATGATGCGAATGTGTGTGTCTGTTGGTTTATAATCATGTTCGTATATGCATAGTGTTATTGTTGGGGGGAGGGGGGGTCTGTCTGTCTGTTCATTCATCTGCTCCTCTGTCGGCCTATCTGTCAATCTCACTGTGTGCTCTGTGCATCTGTGCTGAGTTTGGACAGCATCTGCAGAGTGTTTTCTGTGCAAGGTTTGTTTTCCTCTCCTCTGGCTTGGAAAGTATTCCTCTGTGTGAATCTGAGTGCCAGCTCTGTGAGGCCTAATTATCCCAAATACTGTGAAATCAGCTAAACATGCACCAAGAGTTGATGCAAAGCAAATTTATGACCCTGTGCAGCACATATTATATTATAGTCTTTAAAAATTCGATCACCATTTCTGGTCTCGCTCAATCATTTACTACGTTTCACAGAAAAGACCTGCCCCGCATGAGGGTTGGCTTGTTTTTTTGGCTGCTAGATTTCATTCCACTATATTGTCTAATAAAGAGCTTCTTTTGTGTTTCCTTTGAAAAGTAAAATGTGTAGCTATCCTTATTTGGCATGGATATATTTAGTGTGCTCTAAAAGCGTTCAAAAAGCACATTCATTCAAGTTGCTGTAGACATAAGTGTTTCCCAAATAAATGTAATGCAGTATAATGGGCATTATAAATTCTAGTGGCTGGTAAAACTGAACAGCTTGTTACTTTACAGAGGTTTTGTCACAATGTGCCGATAAAGTAGATATTTAATCCACAGAAGACAGAAAACTAAAAATTATAGCTGCTATTAATTCCCCCTCCCCCAACCCCTAACCAGTCATGGCAGATGGCGACCCTTGGCTGACCCTGATTCTGCAGAAGTTTTCTTTCTTCCTGTTAAATGGGAGTTTTTCTTTCTCCCTCTTGCCAAGTGCTTGCTTGTAGCGGGTCGTATGATTGTTGGCATTTTTATATTGTAGGGTCTTTACCTTGTAATATAAAGCACTGATGATGTCACGGATTGGCACTATGCATTCATCCATCCACTTTGGCTTGTACAGTTCAGGGTCGCAGAGGCGCTGGAGCCTATGCCACCTACCATAGGAAATTAAACATTTAAATGAATTGAAATTTGATATAATTTCTCCAGAACAATAGTTTGTAATTAGAACCCAAACTGTTTAATTGCAAATATCAATAGCATAGATACTGGCCATTATTAGCTATTTGCCAATATCTCATTTTCAGCATTGACAACGCCCAACTTAAAAAATGAAGAATAGTTGGTAGAAACACTCTTCAGTCATGTTATGTGTTTTCATGTTGCATAGTTTGTCCACCAGAGAGCACTCTGCTATTTCCCTGTTGGCGACACATATTTGAAACACAACAAATACAACAACAAGGTAAACAGACCAGAGTCGGAGTGTGAATGAGTCAAGCCACAACTAGAGTTTCTTTTTAAACCCCATTAGTAGGAATAATCTCTAAATAATTAAACATACTAAATGTTAGGCAAATCTGTTTATGTTTGTGTGTGTTTGAAAGAAAAAGTATGAGTCGATATATCAGTATGAGTTCTGAGCGACTTATATTGGCTCTGTTTGGAATAGTTTGAATAGATTCTTAAAAGGATGATAAATGCAGGCATTCTTTTGATAGTCTGTGTAAAAGGTTTGAAACACGAAGAAAAAGAAACAAGTGGTTTGTTATTTTAGTGGAAACTTTTTACCAGGAACTTATTTTACCAATGACATAAATTACAAACACCCAATGAAATGAAATGTAGATAGTGTGTATGCAAAATTAAAAGTTTTTGTTTTATTAAATATTATACTTTTGTAGAAATGTTTCTCTATTTAAGCCATTTGCTGGTGTGGCTGTATTCTATGACCTCTTAAAATGTCATATTTTAAGTTTTTCAGACAGACAGAAAAAATAAGCTATTTATGAGAAAACCACGTTCTGAAGGCTAGATTAATAAAGGCACTACATCCCATCGCCTCCGGTACATACTCAACTATAGTAACAATTGGGTCATAATGTGTTCTTATATTATAATGTTCCTCACCAAATATTTATTTGTTGCTATAGGAGGACCAAAGACATAGTCAGCCTGTGTGGAAGACTCTCAGAGACGTTGGGCAAAAGTAAAAAAAAAAGAAAAAAAAAGGGGGTGGTTCTTAAGTCTAATTTCCATCAAACGCCGTGACCAACTCTCAGCCGAGGGGAGGATGTCAATCACTCAGATTACATGGATTTGTTCCACACCCACGCATGTGTGAAGGCAGAAACAACACACAAAGACACGCACATAGAAACACACACTCAGGCAAACACTTAATCACGCTCTCGTGCTGTACAAGACGCGCATCCACTCAGCGGGGGATATTTTTCACGCCTAATCTTGCCAAGTCTTGTAATGGCACACTTACTTGTGAACTTCAATAAATTAAAAAGAGATTTGAATTTTTGAGTTTTCACCAAAAGCTAGAATGCTTATTATTCAGCAGACATGGGTGGCGGTGGTGGGTCACAGGTATCTAAACTAAAGCAATTAAACCAGTGTTGCTGACATCCTGTTACATCTTTAATCTAATTGTTCAGTTAAGTATTCACTGTGTTTCTTATATTAAGAAAGTGATGCTTGTTTTATAATCAGCGTTTTCATTATTTGCACATTTTTAGACCAAACAATTCTGTTGCCCAACCTGTTCCCTTAAAAGCTTTTCTGAAGCCAAATTTAACTTTGGAGGGTTTTCTTGCACTTATCTTTCTCCTAAAAATTCAGTACAAAATTCACCCTCAGAGTTAAAGTCAACACAAAGATCATTAATGGAAGTTTCCAAATGTTACAAACCTCTCTGAGACTAATAACAGATCATAATAATAATGATCCTGCTCTGGGGTTTGACAGCATGGGAGAGATTTTAAAAAGCTGTTCCTTCTTCATTGCAGCTAGTACAAATTATCAACCTCATTGTTCCAGTTCTGGTTAATAGTCTTGTTACCATCTGCTTCAAGTCTGGCTGACTTAGCATCATAACAGTTATGGCAGGACACCCTCTCTCTATATATATGGCTGGGTAATACTTGTATACATTTCTCTGCTGCCTTGCAAACAGTCGTCCATGTGTCTCTTCACCTTGCCAATTAAAACGCAGCTGGAGGTATGCATTGCACATGTAGCACCAGGGGAGAGTAAGTGTCATTTCAAATAACTTGGGTGTTTTTTCAGCTGCACACTGAAGTGCTCTGGGGAAAAAAATAAGCCTCTAAAGGTATAAAAAAAGCTGTTTAGGGTTCAATGCAGGCAGAGAAGGTGGTGGGTGTGACCCTGCAGACAGTGTTGAACGCTACGTAATAACCAGTGGGGATGAAATTATATTCAAATATCCAATCTTAATGTTGGATATGCTGTTAAAGATGTTTTAAATGGCGCAGACGATCTTAAGTTTATGATTGATTATGCATTCTTCTTTATTTTTTATATTAATAACAAAGACATTGTTTTGTAAATCTTTATTCGTTTTATTGTTTAAGCCAAAATAAACAGGAAGACCTGCATCAGCTAAAAAAAAGTCATATACTATCAAAAGCTTCAAAACAGCTGTTTAGTGCACCTTGTGGTATTATTCTGCCAAATTAATGTTTCGTTCAATCAGAGCCTTAAAAAGCCATTTTTTATCCATTACATTAATGTACAGGATGAGACCATACATGTGCTGCAGGATAACTGGCCACCATCCAGTAACAAAATGTCCAGGTTTGCACTGTATCCACTGTGACGATGATGTTTCAGGTGCAACACCACCCACCGGCATTCTGGAAGTAACAAAGGTGGCTGTGAGAGCGTTTCGGGGAGTGCTGCATTTGGATTAGAATAAGACAGCAGGAGGCCTTCAAGTGTTTCCTGTGATACCCAGGCAGCTCAGTGGAGACTTCCTCTCCAGGCAGCAGCTGCTGGCAGCTTGACATTCCTAGTTTACAATTGATCTGAGGGATATACAAGCAGCAGGGGGCCGATTTATAAACAGAGGGAAAGGTAGATACTGCATCTGGGTCACACACAGAGATACTGAGTTGCCTGTAATGTGTAACTTTGTACTGTATGTGCATGTTAAAAAATTTGATTTTCTGTAGTTTTTGTACATGTGCGTGAGGGTGGTTGTGTGTGTGTTGCACGCAGGAGGTTCCTGTTTTGTAGGTAAAGCGTGTAGCCTTTGTAGAGCCCGGCTGTGCACAAATACCAAGCTGAGAGAGGCTGTTGAACTTTGGAAATGTCAGACACGGCTCCTCACAGACAGCACTATCAGTTCATTCCTGGGTGTCCTCCCATCCTCCTTCCCTGCACGCTACAAAACTTTCCCTATGCTGAGAGAGAGAGAGACCCGCTGAAATCTTTTGTAGCTGTGTCTCGTTTGTTGACAGGAGGAGCACAGAGAAAACTAGCTCTTAGTTCAAACACAAACAGTCTTTTAAAGAATAACCTTCGCTGGCGCTGCTCTGAAGATGTGTGACCGGTGGCACAGGTGGGGCATCCCAGAAAAAGGTGCTGCGTTGCACAGTGGTGTGCAGTGGGTTCAAAGATCATGGCAGTAAGGGAGCAAAAAAAACATTTTTAATTAAATCCTTGTATAATGTGCAATGCAAGAGAACAGCCTTGCAGTAAATCCTTAAATATTTAGTTTTGACTCTTACAAAAAAAGATCTGACTTAGACGTACTTGCTTTTGAAGTTGGTGTTAAGTAGCAGAGTTTCCCTTGGATTCCTAACACAAGTGCTGTAACATACTAATCGGGATTAACAAATGCAAACCTTGCACTGCGGCTTGTAAATCCTGCTGCGAAACAGGCAAAAAGCATCTCTGTCATCCGCCCCAGCCTCTTCACATCGTTCTCCCAGTGCTTCCCAAATCACGCCACCGACTCTCCCCAGTGGAGTCTCCACCCAGTTTACAGTATGTGCTACGGGATCAGATCATATGTATATTGTTTAGGCATCGCTTATGGTTTGCCGAGATTACTGCACGCTAGGTGTTTAGTGGATGCCACTTCGCTGGAATGAAAAATAAATGCATTCACACAAAGTTCATGGACACTGAAGTTCTTGCATGAGTGGTGATGTGTTGTCAGCTTCAATCAGCTCACAGTCGAGCTGCTTGTAATATTTGATTCATTATGTATACATGTATATATCTTTTTTTTAATTCAATTTATTTATTTTGCTTTTTATCTCTGATTCATTTATGATTTATCTCTGGCCTTTCTCAAATTATAAAAATGCTGCCAGCAGCTTTAGTGTGAAGATTTCAACGGAAACTTTTTTAATTGGTAGAGAAGTATCACCTTTTCTTCCATGCAAATACTTGCCCTCTGTGTTGAACCACAGAGATAATCCTTTCATTCACAGAACCAAGAATCCATCGGCTCCCCAGTGACAATTACTTCTTCCCTCCACATATCAACTCGCAGCAAACTGTAGTTGTTGACTCCTGACCTCCCTTCATACCCAGCAGCAGCGCTAAATAAAATAATGTGTCTGTCTCCGCTCACTTCCTTTTGCCTTATTTTCTCCGATGCGCTGTCTCCAGGGGGATTCTGGAAAGCTCTTGAGTGCCCTCATGTGTTCATTACTCGTTTTATGATCAGTTTGCTTTGTGTGTGGCCAAATGAGCGTTTAAGTCTGACATTGAAATGAGAGACTGTCTCCTTATATCGCAGATCCACGTCCCCCAAAGTAGAGGATGTGCATATTTTCACCATCTCTCACCAGACAACATATGTGTGCAGATTTGCACAGTGTGTATTTGTGAGTCTATGAATGTGTCGAGTGTGTGTCACAGCTTATGTGTGTATGATGCATAAGATAAAAAGAATTGGTAGAAATGGAGTGTCTATGTGAAATCACTGACACAATATTTTTTCAGGTTGTGCATGTGAGCTTTTTGCCTTTAACACAACAGCAAGACTATGGAGCATGACAGCGTGTCATCTCCTGTTTTCTTTGCAGGAAGTGCCCTGAACCTCACTTGCCGGGCATTTTTTGGCTATAGCGGCGATGTCAGCCCCCTCATCTACTGGATGAAGGGGGAGAAGTTCATAGAGGACCTGGATGAAGAGAGAGTCCAGGAGAGCGACATCAAGTAAGAAACACAGGGCTACAGATCACTTCGCTGGACTTGGCAGTAATGAGGAATTAATAGCAGATGTAGATAAATTTACCCCATAATATTAAAGGACGATGCAAATGGTTTTGCATCTCTTAGCCCATTAACTCCAAATTGCATACACTAAACCAACCATTTTCCAGAGATGTATTCCCTGCCTTCTAAGCAGCTGCTCTTTTCAATTTATTACGCTACAGTATGAACACGATGCAGAGGCTTGAAATTTATTATAAACTATAATTTATTTGTTTTATCACCTCTGATTTTTTTTTCTTTTTTCTGTCAGTTCAAACACCTTATTGGCCTGTGGACACAAACACTGCTATCCAAAAAAAAACAAACTGTAGATGAATGTAAAATAAATAAATAAACCCTGATCAAATCTATATTTGGTACAATGACTCTCATGCCTCTCATGGGTGCAGCTTGATCTTGATTTCTTTTATTGTAATTTAGGTGTTATTTATGATAACGGTCCATAAATGTAACAAATACAAATACAAATGTGCGACTGTGCCGTTATAAACTCTTTCTGTTAGTTTAGATTGTTTTTTTCTAAAAGAAGACATTTTTAAAAAGTTTTGATTTGAAATCTGGAAAGAAATCATGGAGTATTAAAATAGTTGCCTGTGTCTTAGTGGGAACTGCTTTCTCCATTGTGGTATGATCAGCGCTTTTCCCTCTCCTTATCTCTGGCATAGCAGGATGCAGCGCATGCCCTGAGAATATATTTAGACGATGCTGAACACATTTGTGAAAAGCAGTTTATGCACCTTCACCCCACTTCAGGTCTTTGTGCAACATTGCAAAGTTTCCGGTGACAAGCCTCGCTCCGAAAGCTTTCAGACATTTAAAACAAGTCCATCTTCGTGTCGCTCCCCTCCTAGTGGTGTAACACATCTAAACAAGTCCATTCTCTGGTCCATGTGCATGTTTCCCATTAGAGCTGTTTGGAGAGGCTGCAGCTCCTGGGAGACAGCCCTGTCAGATGGTTAACAACTGCCATTTTTCACACCACGCCACCACTATGCTATCTCCCCCCGCTGCACCCACCTATAGCAGCATGCAGATGGGCCATGGGGAGCTGAGGAGGAGGGCTAGAAGGGAAAGAGAGAAAGAACCGGAGAAAATAGGGAGGAAGCAAGCAGGAAAGACGAGTGGAACGAGTCGAGAAATATTCACGAATCAGTGAAGAGTAAAGTGAAGAGGGATGTTATCATGAGTTCTTTTGCACACTGGTATGAGCATGCAAAAGAAACAGATCACTGTTTAACCAACCCCTCTCTGTGCCTCCCTTTGTCACCAGGATTCCTCCACTCGCTGGCTGAGGGGTGATCATTTTTATAATTTAAAACGGTATTTCATGCAGCAAATCAATATAATATTCAATTATCTGCTTTCTCCTACTGATGCTGCTCTCGTAGGACTCAGCAAACGACTTGATTTTACTTAAATGCATACAGAGATATGAGCAGGGCCCAAAAAATGACAGGAAGCAAAAAAAACAACAAGTATACAAGAAACTATACACAAACTAATCAGTGCTTCCCCTGCAGTCAAGCTCTTGCTCTCCTTTAAACGATTTGCTGGGCATGTTCTCTCAGGGTTACCTCGCTTTGTCAACCTGACACCCACATACTTTTATTACTAATGCATCAGCAGCCAAACTTAAGCTTAAAGAAGAGCACTCATACCTTGAGAACAGACTTACTGCAGGCTTTTATTTACCCAACTCTCAGCCTATTGATTTGGTGGAGTTTATTTCTGTGGCAACCCGAGCCCATAAATTCTCATTTGCGCCATTGGGACTGGGCTGTTGCTTTTATCATGGCATGGATGACTAGACATCAGAATCGTATGCACAGATTAATAAATTAACAAAACAAATGCATCTCAGCATAAAAAAAAATGTGATCAATATGTTATTGAGTGGCTTCAGTTGATGTTTTGCAGGTGTACGTGCACTTGAATATATGAAAGAATTGAATAGGTTGGAAATTGATCACTAAATGAGCAAACACAGAGGTTTTATCAATGAGAAGGGGAGTGGATGTATAATGGATAAAGAAAGAAACCATAGCTTGAGATGAAGTTTGCAGTTTACTTCTTCTGCTAAGGCTATATCAATGAACTCGATCACTCATGAAAAAGCAGAGCGCAACCTGCAAATCCGGCCTGATGTACCAAAGTAGGAATAGCTTCCTGTGTCCACGCTGTTATGTGTCCTTCAGCTCGCATTTGTGACCATGACCCTGTTTACACTTGGTTTTAAAATGTATGCTGAGTGACTGGGTCACAAGAAGAGAGCCAAGGTGTGTCATCATTTCATTAGCCTCTAAGGTTTCCAGCTAACCACAAGTTCAGACTTTGTTACTGCCGGTGCAAATTCCTCTAGCAGGTGAAAGGACAGCGTTATTTTGTCTGTCTGTTGCCATTCAAGCACAAGATCAGCAAAAGCTGGCAAAGGGAACAAAATGTTTGTCCTTCAGTGTTGGCATACTTTCCTGCTACATCCTGATCTGTCGTTCATGTTAGGACACATTAGCATTTACAGTACAGTGATATGAGGCCAAGTGCACTTCTGCAAAGTGGCATGAATGACCGGATCAAAGCAGCCCCTTCACAATGTTGTTTATTTATCATTGGCCACATTTTAAAACCAAGTGTGAACTCCATTCAAGGTTCACATAGTCACTATTCATCAGGTTCAATGGCTGTGTTGTGTCACATGGTGTGATAATGTAAAACAGAAGACACCACTCACACTCTACATTCAAAAATTAATAATGCTACTCTGTCAAACTGCTCTGTAAACCTGTAGTGCAAGTGTTAAATCTAGAAGTACTGATTGGAGAAATATGCCCACTATTACTGTTTTCACATGAACTCCAGACAGCGTTGGGAGAGCTGGGTTGAGACGCTGTCTGGAGTCTGAGTTTGCACTTTCCCACAAGGGGCACACAGCAGGAGATGGTCGACTTCAGTCACATTCTCACTTCAGGAAATATTGGTGGTGGTCAGACAGAGCATGCAGGAGACACAGGCTTGCTGTGAATTCACCTGAATATTTTCTGAGCTATTCTCATGCACATGTTACTAGACAGCACAAGACTTTGACCGGGGAGTTGGCGTGTCAAAGAACATTTAATGTCCGATCCGATTTATTTCTTCACATGCACCCCTGGCAGTGAATGTATTTATACAGGAATGGACATGGTCAATAACAATACTCAGGTAGGCTGTGGTGTTTAAGCAATGCTCAGTTGGTATTAAGTGGCCTTAAGAGTTCAAGAAAATATCATCCCATCTGTATCCAGGTTGGTCATGTTGTGCATTCAGAGATGCTTTTCTTTGGTGGTAATGAGTGGTTATTTGAGTTACTGTTGCCTTCATATCAGCTGGAACGCAACACTCTGGTGATTTTTTTTTTGGCAGGAAAAAGATATTTTTGCCCAGAGAGCTGCCCCCTACTGGATATTTTCTCTTTTTTGAACCTGTCTTTGTAAACCATAGAGATGATTGTGGGGAAAATCTCAGTAGGCCAGCCACGCCACATTCAAAATCACTTTTCTTCCCAATTATGAATCTCAGTTTAAAATTTGGCACCTCGTTTTGCCAACATCCATTCAGTTGCAGCCACGTGATTACATTAAGAAGCAGTCGAATTCCTGTAGTAGAATTGTATTGTTGTAGTTGTTAGAGGTGGTGCATTTCATTTCCATGTCAAATTACAGATTATTTCTTACTGAATTGACCTGATTATTTGACTGGTTAATAAATAATTTTCAGACTAGTGACTAATGTTTTCACAAGTGCTCTGAACAATTGTCAAAAATAGTTACCAATGTTTTGCACAGATAGTGGTATGCAAAAGTCTGTTGACTTGCAAAGTAAATAGTAAAATGCTATCAGGAAACGCTGAATTTGGAAACTGGGAACGTTTTGGCATGCAAAGTGGATGATCCACCCTAAGTGTTGAGCCACACTCCCTCGGTACACTACTTGAGTAAACATACACAGTTATGGTTAGGGTCACCACTGCTATCTGGATAGACCTGATTTATTCTCATGCCTCCTTCTCACAGTGCCTATCCTACAACAAAACAAACTCTGAATCATCAGTGCTGCCGCTGCCTCTTCGCACACGGCCCATGATGCACTTTCAATTACCGATGCCAATTCTCCCAACAAGCTTTCCTATGTGCAGTTTATCAGCTTGAAGGTGAGAGAGAAGTGAGATGCTTGAGAGTCATTATCCCCCCCTCCCTACACATTTAAACACAAACTCACACGCACGCAAACACTCTCTCACCTTTTTCCCCGTCCCACTCCTCCTTCTCAGCACAGTAATGATAAACACACTCACATACAAACAGAGGGGATCTTTTTCTCATTTGCACTTTGTTTCCTCCAAAGAGTCATTTGTGCTGAGGGTGCTGTAAAAGTAGGCTAAGTAGTGTGTCCAAGGTATGAGGGAGCATTATCTCCCTATTCTCTCCTCCATCAGGCTCAACCAGCCCAGCGGGGGACACTCATTTACTTTATGGAATATTACTTTCTTTCCTTCTTGCCGTTACCATGGCAGCTGCTATAAAAAGATTTTCTCCTCATCGCTGTTATTTGATTTCCTCCCGCACAAGCTGAGGAAGATCCCTTATTGATTTTCATTTCTCATATGTTTTGAGTGCAAAGAAAGAAATTAACATACCATGAAGTACTTAATGTAACACAAAAGAGCCTTGATCAAGATACATTTGTAGCACAGGAACACTATTTTGTATAGCTTAACCCTTGGGATTTGTAATAACACGGTATCTGGTTAACAGCGCTGACTGATGTGCTTTGGGTCATGACTCCTGAAGCCCCATCACATACTGAGCATAAGAGTTTTTGATCTTTTTTAAATCCATCAACTAGTCACCTCTTGTTTTTTAAAGCATTGTTTAGTACTTTTTGCATTGTTTCTCTTTCAGGGTCATCAAGGAGCATCTTGGCGAACAGGAAGTGGCCATTTCACTAACTATTGACTCTTTAGAGGAAGAAGACCTGGGAAATTATTCCTGTTACGTGGAAAATGGCAACGGCCGTCGCCAAGCTACCATCCAGCTTTTCAGGCGGGGTAATTGTTTTTTTACATTTCCCACTCCAAAATTAAAGGAACAGTTCCCCCCCACAACTAAAAGAACAAAAATACACATTTTTCCTCTGGCATGTAGTGTTGCTCATCCTAAGAAAAACTAAGTTTCTTAGTTTTTCACATATTGGCTGTAAAGATGTCTGCCTTCTCTTCGGTGTAATTGAAGTAAATAGGACTCGCCTTGTGGTGCAAAGGAAGAACACACATTTCAAACCAATATAGCTTTTCAAAAATCATGATCAGTTATGATGAGGTTATTGTTTAACTATGTTTTTTTTTTCCCCCTTCAGAATGCAAAGAAGCATGTGTAGCTGCTTTTATGTCTCAGGACAGGGCTCTTTGCTAATTTAGGGACTTGCTCCAAAGAAAGGAACACACTTAAAATCAAAATTTTGTGAACAACTATAGCTACAAGTAGACAGCAGGAGCAAGAATGCATTAAATAAAGATGTTACCAAAATTGGATTTAATGAACAAATGAGTAATGATGAATGGAAGCATGTGGATTTAATTCTGCAGCTCTTGGAAAATGATGAGCCAGATGAAAGCTAATAAAATATCTCTATGATTAAACAAATTTTATTTTATACTAATTCAGATGAATTGAAGCTATGTAATTGAAGCTAACTCTGAGTCAGCTAAACTTAAGATTGATTGCCTACTGATTGTAGTCACGGGCTGGGTTTGTTCAGTTCACAAGCGGGTTTTTTTCAGGTCATCCAACAGCCTAATTAAAGCAGCCGCGAAACCTTGAGCATGTGATGCAAACAGACCTCAGCAGCTGATGTTGGCCCTCAGTCTTTTGCAGCTGATGTCGGCTGGATACTGAAATAGCAAGTTTTATGGCTTTACCTTTTAGTTAGAATAAGAAGAGGCTTTCCATGTGCGATAAGCAAAATATAATTTAAACCTGAGTGAGGAAAACAACTTGGTGAGTAAAATGAAACTGAATTAAAAAGATGTTAAGAGAGTTGGCCCTGGTGTGAGTCAGTCCGTTTATCATGCTGGTCTCATTAGGATGTCCTCTAAGGTGTGGCTATTATTTGCACCATTATAGATTGTGAGGCCACAATTGCTGTTTAAATAATGAATTTTTCTCTACTCTTATTTGGACAGATCCAACCAGGAACAACAGTCTTCCTTCCAACCACATAAATAAAGGCAATAGAGTCTGTTTGGAAATACAAACATAATCAGGTGTATATGAAGAGAAAATGGTATTAAAACAAGAAGTGTATTTCAATAGTTTATGGGCAGCATCAGCAGAGTGTATTATATAGATGACTAATCATCATAACATCACTTCTAACATTTACAACAAGAGGTAACATACTGGTTTGATTAATACATTTCATATTCCTCAATTAACTCATTTTTAAGTCAGAAGTTTTGGGCATTGTGATAATTAAAGTTTAACAAGCCTGAATGGATTATATGATATTAACATCGAACAAGTTTCTCAATGAACAAGTAATTACATTCGGTGAACAAGTCTATTAACACTTCATTTGAAAAGTTGTCTTGAGTAAGAAGAACGCAATTTGTCTAGTCCTGGTGTGCACTCATTTTTCTGATTAAAACATCAGTGATATCTCCAGTGTGTGTGTGTGTGTGTGTGTGTGCAATAGAATATTAAGAGTCATATTGGTATTCACTGTCTCTTCTTCCTATAGAAGTTTTCTTAATTCTTTTCAGATCTTGCAATTATATAAATGTTTCCTCTTTCATCTGTCAGTTAAACATACCAGCCGTTTAACTGACAGATTGGAATCCAATTTGTTGGTTAAATGGCTGTGTGATGGGAGAGAAGTAAGTAAGTGTATTTTATTTCTATAGCACATTTACAACTAAAGGGCTTTACACTAAAATAAAACAGAATAAACATGTCAGCAACCAACTCAACAATGAAAGTTCCAGAAATTAGGATTTTTTTAAGTTTAGATTGAAAAACAGAGTTGATGCTTGTCCAAGGTCACTTTGGAAATAAGGTTAAATTGTGGGATAATCGGGAGTGAGACGCAGGACTTAATGAGTACATGGTGTAGGACCATTTAAGGCTTCAAACACAAACAGCACCACTTTGTGCTACATTTTGTAATGCACGGGGAGCTACTGCAAGGCTGCTAACACTGGACTTATTGTAAATGGGCAAGAGATGAGTAACTCCACTATACAGTGCATTCCAGTAGTCTACTTTAGATGTTACAAAGCATGCAAGGCCCTTTTTAGGTCAGAAGTTGTTTGGGGTTTTTGTTACGTCTCTACATTGTTCTAAGCTGGATAAAAATGCTCTTGACCAAATCAAATTTGTGTCAAATATTGCCCCAAAGTTCCTAACCTGTGTTTGTCCAGTCTGCCATTTGTATGGTAGAGAGTTGGAAAAGACAAACGGTGTCATGCTGATCTGTTAGATGGGTTTACTTCTTACCTTTTTACATTTATCCTCCCAACGTTACAGCTGAACATGATACATCTCGGTTGTTTGAGCATTAGATCAGTACCATGTAGTTGTATTAAAGTAGAGGATATGTAGCTATTTTTACAATTAAGCCCAAACTGCATATTAAAAAAATCTAGATTGAGTAAAAGCCCTACATGCTGAAGGAAAATATGTGTTAGATTTTGGAGCAAAACATCCTTTTTTTTCTCTTTTATTTTAACATTTAAGCATGAGATTTTATTTTGTCTTTTCCTGACAGTGAAGCCTCGTGACATATGAAATAATCGAAGCCTGGCTACATCATTTTATCAAACAGAAATATTCTAATTGATTTGCATGTTTGTTTTTTTTCATGTTTCCCATTGGCTGTGTAGCTATTTTGGTGCTCTAGTATGACTTGTCAGAAGCTCTTTTCACGCACTGGTTGTCATCCTAAAAGAGAAGTAATTTGATGGTTGTTTAAACAGCAAATTGGTCCTCAGCTTCTCCCAACAGGCCAATAAGTCCAGCATACAATTACATTTTATGCCGTTATATGTCTGTTTCCCCACTTTAATCTCTGTCTCTGCAATCATCTTTTGTAGACAGCCATTTTAGCAGTTTTCACAGACAACTTCATTTAGCTCTCTTTGTAAAAGCAGTTGCAAAAAAAAAAAAGGATGCTACAAAAAGACTTCAAGGCAACACCCCCCTGCCTCCCTCTCTCTCTCTCTCTTCTCATCCACATCTGATGTTTATTTCATGTTCTCTGCTCCAAGAATGCATCACTCACAAGCCCTGCAGCAGGTCTAATATCTCTGCAGGCTCCCTTTCCTCCCATCTCGAAAGAAAGAGAGACATGAAAACAGAGAAGGCAGAAAGGAAGTGGGGGTCAGTGAAACATAAACAACTTCAAGAGTGAAGATTATTGCTGATAATGAGTTAAAAGCATTACATTTGGTTACAGTTGGAAAAGGCCAGTAAATAGCCAATTAGAAGCCCAGGAAAACATAGCTGTTTTCCTGCAACACACCGTTCACTGCTGTTGAAATGAAAAAAACCAAAAACATCAAATATAATGCACAAGCCAACATCAAAGATCTGTCTTTACAAGTTAAAGAGCTGTTCTGAGATTTGCCATATACACTTAATTCTCATGCCTTTAAGGTAAATACAAAGCTTAGCACAAAGACTGGAAACAGTGAGTTGAAAATTAGCCAAATCATATCCACCCACATAGCTTCTTGTGTAACTTTTAGATTTAGTTTTTTTATTTATTAGAAAACAAGACACGACTGGTAAATGAATGTTTAGATGTGCTAGAGGGCAGATTGTGTTACTCTCAGAGAGCAGCTTTTCGTGTTTAAAGCTGTATGGCTAAGCTAAGCTAACTGGCTGCTGTCAGTGATCATGAGTGTTGGTCTTTTTTTTTTTTACTCTCACCAACACAGATTCACAGATTTAATTAGTAATCATTTTATAGTTTCTTATAACCGACTATGTCTTCAGTTAAACTTATTTTAAAATAAATAACCATCAGATCCAGAAAGTTTAGCTAAAGTTAAGTGACTTTTATTAAAAATAAGATTTTATGACTTTACAGATTTCTGTTATGACTTTAATATGTACCTTTGCTGCATCTGGGGTTATATAGAGAGTAAATTGGCATGCAGCCTAGAGAACGTAGGGCCACTGTGCAGCATTACAGCCCACAGTGTGACAGAGAAATAAAGTGAAGCTGCTCTAGCTGAGCCTACCAGGTAAATGCGGCTTTAATACACACCATAATTCATCCTTCCCCAAGCCAGGTCTCTGGGGAGATGAGAAGGAGATAATGGAGAGGAGAAATGAATGGAGAGACAGCAAGAAAAGTGGGCAAGGAGAAGTAAGAGAACTGGAGAGAGTGGGTTATGATGGGGAGGTGAGTGACAGTGTGATGAGTAAACTAAAGCCTCTTGTTTTGAAAAAGCCTCCATCCATGTCCAGAATTGTCCCAGTCCCGCTATGGATGACAGCCAAAGTACAAAGCTGTGTCATTGCTGCACTGCTCCAAAGAAATGAACCCAGTTTCTCATTATCTCCTTTTTTTTTTTTCCCTGTGTCTCTCTGCTATGTGCCCTCTCATTTTTCTCAAACTCATTATGAGACTCGTGTCTCTGAAGATTGATTCTGCTCCGCTCTGAGCCGAGCACTGAAAATGCTGATGATCGTCCAGATTTCAGGCAAATGTAAACGTGTAAAAGTGTCTCATTCTGTGAGTTTACCTGAAATAATGAAACAAAGAGGCCAGTGTTTGAGGCCAGCCTGGTGAATACTGTCATAAGAGTGTGGGTAAAAAGAAAGCAAACACTCTTTAAATTCTAAGTTTGACACATCTAGACGTAATAAAAATACTTCGGCTTTTAACCCAACACAACCTCAGATGAACAACAACACATGACGTTTTACACCGTGTCATTATTTATTTAAGAAAAAAATTGCCAAAGTGCAGAAGCAGTGTGTGAAAAACTGAGTACACCCTTACTGCTTTCGTAACAGTTAATAGGGTAGCTGCTGCTAATCAGATGCAGCTAATTAACTGATAATAAGCAAGTCTGAGCATTTAGGTGTGTTTACAATGACATGGAGGAAAACTAGCAATCATCTTAGAGAAGCAATTGGGAAAGGTTAGTAATTTATTTACAAATACTTTAATTTCCATTATCTTACAGAAAGTTTGGTGGAAAACTGTGACGACAGTTCCCATTCCTTCCTAGGAGTTAATATGCCAGCAGATTTTACAAGTTCAGAATGTGTAATGCACAGAAAAAAACTACAAAAACACCCAAATGCGACATTTGAGACCCTACACTGCAAAAACTTAAAATCTTACCAAGTATGTTTGTCTTATTTCTAGTCGGAATATTTCATTACACTTAAAATAAGACACATTCAGCTATAAAGAAGCATTTCAGTGAGATATATGAACTTGTTTTTAGAAAGTAAATCTTGAAACTAGAGAATTTTCACTGTGCCATTGGTAGATTTTTTTCACTTATTACAAGATATTTTTTGCTTTTCAGTTTAATTAGATATTTTAACTAGAAATAAGATAAATATACTTACAATTTCTTTTGTACGGGTGGGACCAAAGTGGCGATTTTTGGCTTTAATTGGAAAAAAACAAAGCATATTACCACAAACTTCATACCAACTTTCAGGCACGGTGGTGGAGGGGTGATGAGTTTCTTTTGTAAGCACAGGACCTCCACACCTTACAATCTTTGACTTGTCTATAACCCCTCTGTATACCAAAGTATTCTAGAGCTGAATGTAAAGCAATCTGTCCAGTAGCTAACGCTTGGCCCAAACTGGGCTTTACAACAGAACAATGGCCCCAAACACAGCAGCAAATCTACAACAGGATGGTTAAAAAAGAAAATAATCAAAGTGGCTCAGTGTGTGGCTCAGTCAATGGCCAAACCTCAAACTGGCTGAATATGTTGTGGAGGAACCATTTGAGATCTGAACATCAACAAATGCCTGCAGACCTCAATAAACTAAAGCAATGCTGTAAAGAAGAAAGGGCCCGAATTCCTCTAAAATGATGTAAGAGAATGATAAAGTCATACAGAAAATGATTACTTCAAGTTATTGCGGCTAAAGGTATTTCAACAAATTATTGAATTATGTGGTGTACTTATGCACTGTTTCTGCAGTTTGTCTTAGTTTCTACTGAATAAAAGAAATGACTCAGTGTAATATTTCATGTGTTTTGTTAGACCTGGTAGGGACTAGATAATTTTTTATTTTGTCCCAATAAGTAAAACCTTAGAGGTGCGAGGATGTTTATCTATTTGCAGTGACTGTAAGTGGCCAGACAAAACTCTAACTGGCGTTTTAACCGTGACTATCCGAGCAGTTCTGCTTATTTTCTTGTCTGTATGTGTTGTCCTCAGCAGAGCTCATGTACACGGTGGAGCTGGCGGGAGGGCTAGGAGCAATCCTGCTGCTACTCATCTTTCTCATCTCACTCTACAAATGCTACAAGATTGAGTTGATGCTTTTCTACAGGAGGCACTTTGGCAGTGAAGATGTAGACGGAGGTAAAGACAGAAGAATGCATCGGGAAAAAAATGGTCTTGTCTTTTCTTTGCCTTTAACCATTATCATCACACTTTTTTCACCAGGACTTTCTTATCCAAAAACTCAATATTAAGCAATATGATCACTCTATATGTGCCTTTGCCGGCGTGGAATTTTGTTTAAAAGTAACTACTCACTAGTAGTTACAGATGTTTACTGTAGTGCTATCTCAGTGACAGCACTCCCTCTGTTGTTGGTAAAGAGGTGCATGGTGCAGTGACTTTACCGGGAAAGGAGGAGACAGTTTTTCAATTTGTTGCCCATTTAAAAAGAGATCAATCTCAGTATGTCATGGAATGAAGCCCACCCTCTGCTGCCAGATAGTGATACACAGCAACCAGGCAGGCTTGAAGCACCGTCCCTGAGCAACAAATAGGAGAATAACAATCCTCAAATTGGAAAGCAACTTTCTGCTCTCTCTACAGAACATAGTTATCTTGTACTTCACTTAAGGATTTGTCTGTTTGTGTCTCAGTATGATTCCTCTGTGTTTTGCATTTTTGCTTTCTTTTCAAGAATTCTGGAAAGACAGAAGTCACTGGATTGTTCCTACAGTAGCATAAATTACCCATTACGCCCAAGACTGTAGACTCAAACTTCCACATGATTAAGTCATGCCGTCAGGGACCGCTGATACAAGCTGTTTTTGATTTTTCAAACTTTGCTAGGTAGTTAATTTGCAAGGTTGGTTGCTAATTTGAAAGCTTTGTTTGATGTTTGGATCCTATCGAGCACAGCCGTGGCCCTTCCAGTAAGTTTCAAAGCTGCGCATGCTCCTCAAAAGAGTTTTCTGAAGAAGCCCTTCTTCCCTTTCTGACTGGCCCACATTCCAGTTTCCACAGAGCATAATGACTAGGACTTAGCGAACATGTCACCAGCACTGTTCTTTTCCCTGTTATCTATTTTCTACCTTCTCAGTTCTTCCCACTGTCTTCTGGGAAATCATTTTGAGGTGGGAAGAGAGTATTGCTTCTGCATTGTTTTGGGTATTTTTGTATCTACCCCAATTTATTTCTTGTATACACTACATGGCCAAATCAGTCTGACACCACTAGAAAAGCGGTCTTCTCTTTTCCAAACAAGAATGATATGCAAAAAATACAAACAATAGACAATAAAGGAAATGGTTTTCTTGGTTTGGTGCGGAAGAACCAGACACTTATTGGGAATAGCATTTGCAAGAAATGATATTAAGTAGCAAATTTCATGAATGCTCTTGCGAGTCAATAGAAGGAAATCCATGTAGACGAAGTATAAAATTTAATGGAAAAGAAAGAGTGGAGGCTGCTAACAGTCTTTTATAGAAAACAAGGTGAGTAACGAACAGAAAATGTAAACTGGCACAGCAAAGCACAATCACTGTAGAAAGTTACTCTGTAGTTTTAACTTGGACTATTACCCATGATTACAGTTCTGCTACATGCTACAGTGCTTAACAAATGTATTAAAATACAATTAAGTGCAAGATTTTTCCCACTGCTGCTCTAAGTTACCACTATTGGTAAATCTTCCAACATGTACAAGCTTTTTAATCCAAATTTTATTTTTCAGTTTTATAATTAAGGATATCTGTGAATCTTCACAAAAAACTATAAAAAATTGTGATGGTCCTGGGTCGTGTGACCCAGTGTTCTGAGTTTTTTGATGTTTTGTTATGCAGTTGAGGCTAGTTTCATTTCAGTTTATATAGTTACATTCTTTTATGCCTAAGTTACAGTTTTAATTAATGAATTATCAAGCTTTCCTTTTGTCTCATCCCTGTGTTAAGTTTCCCTTGTCGGCTTGTCATGTTAAGTCCAAGTGTATTTATCTGTCATGTTTCATGCCCAAGTTTTCTGTGTTAAGTTTGAGTCATGTCGGTGCATCGTTATATTTCCTGTTTTATTTTGAAAGAGTCTTGTGTTCTTTGTTCATGGTGTTTCACTTCCCTGGTCCTGTCAGTGTCAGCTGTTCTCCCTCATGTGTTTCCACTTCCCCTAATCATCCCTGTGGGTATTTAGTCTGTGTGTTTCAGTTTAGTCTTTGTCAGATCGTCTGTTTTTTTCCTCACCCACAGATTCCATAGTTTTTCCCTCATTGTTTCACTGTGTTTTCATTGAATTTCATAGTTTTCTCACTGAGAATTTTGCCTTATGTCTATAAATTTGTAGACATTTCAGATGCATATTGTGTTTTGATGTAAATAACTGGTGACTATTTGAGATGCTGTGCATGTGGATAATATGGTACTGTCATAATCATGAGATCACATGACATTAAATGTGGGTGTTTGTGGATAGGGCCTTTAAGTTTAAGAAAAGCCAAAGTTATTTTTATTATTTTGAACCCATGATAAGGAGTGTGTCATTTTGGTCAGAAGTAGCTTTAAAAGTTGTAACTCTTGTGGAAGTTAGCCAGCGCAATTGCAAAAAATGTGTAAAGCCAGTTGTTTGGAATAAAATGTTCATTAGAGAACCATGGCATCATGGCATTTAGTCTGCATATTTCATGACTGACTCTCCACTCTTTTTTCCTGTTCTTTAGAAAATAAAGACTATGATGCATATTTGTCTTACACCAAAGTGGACCCTGACCAGTGGAGTCAGGAGACCCGGGAAGAGGAGCGCTTTGCCTTGGAGATCCTCCCTGATGTTCTGGAGAAACATTATGGCTATAAGCTCTTCATCCCAGATCGAGACCTCATCCCATCAGGAAGTAAGACTGTGTGTGTTTGTACGTATGCATGCTTGCACACGTTTGTTAATGTTTGTCCCATACTGTAAACAGCTGTATAGTTGTTTGTTTGTTTCTACTAAATATTCTATTTTGTGGGAAATAATTATTTAAACCCCTGTTGAATTTGTAAGTTTGCTCACTTACAAAGAAATGCTCAATCTCTAATTTTATGATAGTCTCATTTTAATGGAGAAAGACATTGAAATATTGAGTGACACTGAGCGAAATAAGTATTTGATTCCAGACCCACACACTAGAATTCTGGCTCCCACAGACGGCTGTGAACCAACATGGAACACAGATTACAATCAATCAGTTTTAAACAGATACTTGTGATATCAACTCATTATGTGTATAAAGCACACAATCAATTTCTTGGGAAGACCAAGAAATTTGGTAAGACCAAGAAGCTGTTAAAGGATGTCTGGGAGCAGCCTGTAGACCTGCACAAGGCTACAATGGGCAACAAGACCATCAGTAAGAATCTTGGTAACAAGGTGAAAACTGCTGGTGTGATTCAAAAATAAAAGAAATATGAAACCGTGTATCACCCTCAGTCTGTAGCTCCATATAAGAGCTTCCCTCATTGGGTGAGGATGATCATGAGACAGCTGATGGATGGTGCTTGTAAGTGACCATAAAGCAGTTGGGACCAAAGTCACCAAGAACACCATTGGTAGCACACGACATTGTATTAGTGAGCGCCCACTGCTTAATAAGGCAGATCCACAAGCCTGTCTTAAGATTGCTAGTGAGCATCTAAATAATTCAGAGAAGGCAAGCATGAAAGTGCTGTGGTCAGATCAAGCTCTTTGGTATCAACTTCACCCGGCGTGTTTGGAGGAAGATAAATACTAACTGTAACCAAAGGATCCCTATCCCCATTATACTATGGGGCTGTTTGCCTGCTCATCCGGAGCACTAAAGGTGGGATCATGGATGGGTCTTCCAGCATGAAAATGACTCAAAACATGCCACCAAGGCAACAATGAAGAAGCACATTAATGTCACGGAGAGGCCTAGCAAACCTCCAGACCTATAAAGAATCTGTGGAGAAAGCTGAAGCTTGGAGTTGACAAGCATATATAATGTCCGTTTTCTAGAATTTAGTTGATATTCTGTCTTTTCATTAAAATGAAATGACTATAATT